>QEOT01006715.1:8234-57304 GCA_003123785.1 Pterocarya stenoptera
AAAAACATGTGTTAATTAAACAAATGCCACTTTGCTTCCTTTGCCCTTTGTCAAGACCATAGACTTTGGAGTAGAACATATTTACTCAATCAAATGACCGAAAAGCAGTCAGCTAAGACAAAAGAAACACTTCTTCGTCCTCCTATATACCTAACCAAACCAAAATTCAACCTCACTCTAACCGTTCTTTGATAATGCATACCTAGCTGCTGCTGCTGCTGCTGCATGGATTTTAAATCAAATTAAGAAAATACTACAACAATTAATCCACAAAAAAAATAGAAAGTGAACATTATTTTCATAGATATAAGTAGTATTACTTAACTAAGAAGTACACTCGCACTACAACAAAAATGCTTATTTGTGACCGGTCATTTATTATAAAAATAATAATTTCCTATCAAAATGAATTCATTTTCGTCGTAAATAACTTTTCACAAATAATTATTTTTTTGTAGTAACGTTACTGTATTTTAAAGAGAGTATAGATTAAGCCAAATTATATTATTAATGTATATCACTTGACTACTTTCGCTCTTTACTAATGTTTTGAATTTTATTTCGGTTTGTACCGGCCTATATTTCGGCTTTTACTTTTTTCTTTTTTTTTTTCATTTCTTCAAACTGCAAGTATTTTTTAACCCTTCCAATTCAAACCAAATTATTTATAATTTATTCATATATAAACTATTATTTTGGAATATAATTTATATATAGAATTTATTCATATATAGACTATTCCGAAACGGTACCGGTATTGAAATATCTCGTTTCAATGTCTTGACCGAAACGATCACGGGTACGGTATTCAAAACATTGCTCTTTAGTTCATATGTGGGACTTAACTGCATGCACTAAATCATGTAATGTATCCCTCAAATACATTCTGATCATTCCACAATACATTTAGATAATAAAGACGTATTGGAGGAAATGCATTAAGGTTTCGATAACTTTTAAGGGTGAAAGAGTATATGATTGACCCTTACAAGGTGATGAGGCTAGTGGGTGCACCAAACCTTTGTGGTTGGACTAATTGTCCCAAAATCTATTCAGATTTCAGAGTCACTGTTGACTCAAAACCTAATTTTTCCAAACCATTTCTCTCTTACAATTAAAAAAGGATTGAACTTTTATATTTCTTTTAGTTCGTGTCCCGCTTTGTGACAGTATAAATAATAGTTGCCCTCTTATGGTTGTAACACAGAGAAGCAGTAAGAGTTTAATTAATTCAACAGGGGCTGAGAAATCAATGGAGACTTACAATCTCGTTGTCAAGCCATGGTGCACTCACTTCTTTCTTTGCTTATTTGCCATGCTCGCTCTCCTTTCTCTGTCTGCAGATGCAGAAACTCACTACCATCAATTTGTTGTAAGTCCTTTCTTCATTTTCTGAACTGAATATCCCCACCAGGCACCAACTCTTAAACCTCTGCTCTGCTCTGCTCTTGGTGATTTCGAATGGAGTGTAGTTGATCTGTTACTAACTATTAGTTTTACCATAATTTTCTTTTACTGATATAGATTCAAGCAAGACCAGTGAAGAGGCTGTGCAGAACCCACAACACAATTACAGTAAATGGACAATTCCCAGGACCAACCTTGGAAGTGAGAAATGGGGATTCCCTAGTGATCAGAGTGATGAACAGTGCTCAATACAACATCAGCCTCCATTGGTAAAATCCTTAGAACTCATATATACGTGATCACAATCACACATAACATGACCAAAGGTTGATTTGCAGACAAATGCATGCATGCACGCACTTGACCCCAGGCCCCACGGCATGCATGGTTGGGCACTCAAATATATAGAGAGCTAGCCTGAATAAACCTGCCAAAAGACTTGCAAACCTAGTACCAAACACTACGTACCTAAAATTCATGATTCTTGTAATTTGATGTCTATAAGCACTGCATGTTATATATCAGGCATGGAATTCGACAGCTCAGAAATCCATGGGCAGATGGGCCGACTTATGTGACTCAGTGTCCCATTCAACCGGGAGGGACATACACATACCGTTTCACAATCATAAACCAAGAGGGTACGTTGTGGTGGCATGCTCATACCAATTGGCTCAGAGCCACTGTTTATGGAGCTCTCATCATCCGTCCTAAATTGGGTTCTCCATACCCATTCTCAACTCCCAAGCGAGAATACACAATTCTTCTTGGTAACAACTCAACACGTGTTATTCTTACCACCAATCAATCTGGGATTATGAGAAAGTGATAGAACTCTGACCGCTTATGATGATGGCAATAAACAGGAGAATGGTTCGACCGAAATCCCATGGATGTTTTAAAGTTGGCTCAGTTCACAGGAGCAGCTCCCAATGTTTCAGATGCATTTACCATCAATGGTCAGCCTGGTGATCTGTATAGATGCTCCAGCCAAGGTAAGGAGTAAACTTACTAGTTTAATTTAGGTCTAGTGGGAAGAATAATAAACTAACACTGCTTGTTTGATCGTGAAAAGAACTTGGTGTCTTGTTTTTATTATATGGTACCATAAAACGGTTACTATAACTAAAACCACAATGCAGAAACCAAAAGATTTGCAATAGAATCGGGCGAGACAGTTCTCCTACGAATCATCGGCTCTGTACTCAATCAAGAACTCTTCTTTGCCATTGCCAACCACAAAATGACTGTTGTTGGTGTTGATGCTGCATACACCAAGCCTTTCACAACCAATGTTGTTATGATAGGACCAGGTCAGACAACCAATGTCCTCCTCACCGCTGATCAGCCCCCAGCTCACTACTACATGGCTGCACATGCTTATAACTCCGCGAACGCAGCCTTTGATAACACCACTACCACAGCCATCCTTGAATACAAATCTGCTCCCTGCAAGAAGGGGCAATCCTCAAGACCAGTCTTCCCTCGACTACCAGGCTACAATGATACAGCCACGGCAACTGCTTTCACTGCCGGGATTAAGAGCCCTTCTCAGGTCAAGGTCCCTACTGACATTGATGAGAACCTATTTTTCACAGCGGGATTAGGACTAAACAATTGCACACGTCCTAACAGCCCCCGTTGTCAAGGACCAAATGGAACCCGCATCACCGCCAGCATGAACAACGTTTCTTTTGTCCTCCCTAGAACAAACTCCATTATGCAAGCATATTATCAAGGTGTGCCTGGTGTCTTCACCACAGACTTTCCACCTGTCCCCCCTGTACAATTTGATTATACCGGCAACGTGAGCAGGGGACTCTGGCAACCTATTCCAGGAACTAAGCTCTACAAGTTGAAGTATGGCTCCAGAGTACAGATTGTGTTGCAGGATACAAGTATTGTCACAACAGAGGACCATCCTATGCATCTTCATGGATACCATTTCTATGTTGTTGGATCAGGTTTTGGCAACTTCAACCCAAGAAAAGACCCAGCCAACTTCAACCTCGTCGACCCACCAAAGAGGAATACCATTGGAACAAACCCTGGTGGATGGGTAGCCATCCGATTTGTGGCTGATAATCCAGGTGATGCACTAAATCCCAAAAATTTAAATACACTCGGATAGATCCGTTGATCTGACTTTTTTTCATCTACTTTCTTGGTGTAAAACAGGAGTTTGGCTGATGCACTGTCACATAGACGCACATTTCAGTGCTGGTTTGGCAATGGCTTTCCTAGTTGAAAATGGAGTTGGGGAATCTCAGTCTGTAATACCTCCACCAGCAGATCTGCCCGCATGTTAAGACCGTCAATAGAGTATCATCATTCACCAGTCATTTCGTCTAATTTTCAAGTCAAATATTTGCTGTCCTCTAGTATTGTTAGAAATTTATATAAAGGTTTGGCTGAATCTTTTGCCATGGGTTTCTGGTATAGTAAGTAGGCCAAGAATCGGTCAATGCTCCACTGAGCAGCTGATTTCTCAAGTTTCTTGATTGTGTGTATTGTTTTAAAAATTAGATTGGATTTCAGATTTTATAACAAATTAGTTATATCTGTTTCATTCCAAACTTTCTGACGATAAGTTTATAAGACATACCACAAGCGAAACAGATGTAAGTTCCCAATTAGCCCACTTATGGCAAGGCAGTGCAGACACAGCTGGTA
This sequence comes from Pterocarya stenoptera, assembly GCA_003123785.1. NCBI lineage: Eukaryota > Viridiplantae > Streptophyta > Magnoliopsida > Fagales > Juglandaceae > Pterocarya > Pterocarya stenoptera. Next base: position 12,315 of record QEOT01006715.1, read on the forward strand.
GCTATCCAGTAAATCCACTTGAATAACTCGTGAAGGCGACTTTGCCCCTAACAAAAGACTATAACCATCTTAATTGAGTGGACCTTATTCTGATGGCTGTAGACATTTGAAAACCAGGTGAAAATTGCCAAGACACTCCCAAACAGGGTTGCCATCAACCTGAAAACATACACCAAGCATGTGGCATGTGTAAGGCGTGATTTCCAGTAATTGCAGAGAAAAATCAGTCAACACCAATACTTCCATGGAAGTTCATATATATATATATATATTTTTTATCAGTAAAAGATAGATATTATATATATGAATGAAATAGGCATAACCTTTGTACACAGGAAAGTTTATATATATATATAAATATATATATTATTTTTGAACCAACAGCAGAAACATAAAATGTACAGGCAATATGATTACAAAAAAGAAAAATAAAAATAAAAACCTTGTTTCTAGGGGCACAGTAAGAAAGGGAAAATCAAAAGTGATAATATCAATAGAACACAGTAGACAACAGCTCTGGCATATTACGGCAAGTTGGCATCAAGAAACATTTACAAAATTTGGCTAGTTAAAATCTCCAAATCATTCAGGCAACAAATTTCAGACAACGGGTATCATTATGTATATTCTGGCAGCGGCATGAACAGAAGCGCATCCCACACTTCACACATGTATAGCTGGCAGCATATCCACAAACAGTACAGAAATGGCGGCGAGAGGTAGAGCTAGGAGGTCCCACAGCTGCCTTCAAATAGGAGGGAACGTGAGAAGGTAATGTTTCTAGGCTTGCCTGTAGTTGTTGAAATAATTAGTGACTAAAGAAAGAAAAAATAAAAACAGTACAAGCAGCAAATCCCTTGTTACCTCATGTAAAAGCTCGGCAAACGTTCTTGGGGCTTTCCTAGCATTCTCAAGTGCTTTTGCCTGTCTGGTTTTACGTTTTGTGCCCTTGGACTGCCTCTTGTGCATATATACTGTGAGAAGCAGTCCACAAAAGAAACAGAGATAGAGAGAAAATCATTTCAGCTAAAAAATGAGGAGGTAACTTTACACAAGTATCTTCCAGTGCCACCCTAGCAACGAGCAACCTCCCTTATAAAGATATACCAAATGTGACCATTAAATCCCACAGACCAATACTCCATAATTGAGTACGTGAGAGGATCAACTTCAATGATGAGAGAGGGTGGGTGGTATCTTATTCTTCTACTTTTTTGGAATCTAGATCGTTACCATACAGGACTTCTGTTTCATGGACGTAGGTATATGCTCTATGTAGCGTATAGAGAAATGGAAACCCATTCATTCCCCCAATTAAAGTTAAAGAGCATTGGTATAAAACGAGAAAAAAAAATGGACAGAAAGGAAGAAAGAAAAACAATTGAAGAACCAATATGAATTGTACCTTGATCTTCATCATCAAGAGAGGTATCATCATCTTCGTTAGTTTCAATTGTCTCCATTCCCGCATTGTCATTTTCTAGTGCTTCAAGGCGAGCAAGAGCAGCCTAAGAAAGAATTTCTAAGACTTCACAATCCACATTGAAGGAAGCTAACAAATCTACTATTTCATCAATAGTGCCAAGTAAAGAAACCACAAAACCAAAAACTGATTGTCAAATAAACGGATTGAGCATACCTGAGCGCGATTGTCACTATTCGCTAGGGCAGCAACCATTCTAGGAGCAACCTTACGTGTTCGGCTCGACATGCGTCGAAATGGGCTGGAATTATCTTCATCCATTGCTGCAAATGTATAGTTAATTAAGATAAAGCCTTGAATACTATATGATAAAGTAAAAATTTTCTATTGGGTAAGCCACTTTTGAACTTATCAGCACTAGCATTAGGTAAAAAAAACCTTGCTTGAAGGAGTTGCCACTTGACTCCAAAATCAAAGGCACAATCACTGGGAGATTTTAATTCAGTCTCTGTCATATTGAAGCGAAAATATGGGTCGTCTCCAAAACGGCTGAGAGATACGCAAACAAAAAATTGATACAGACATGAACAGGAAGACTTGGAGAAAGCTGAGTCTCCACTTTTCCACAAGATCAGATCACGTCTTAGACCAAATTCAGACCTACTGATTATTTGAGATTTAAAAGCGAGCCCGAAAAAGAAAACGAGAAAGCGCAGATTAATCCAACAAAGAAAGAAGAACTTAAAAATTCATCCAAATATGAATTAGACAAAAATCAAAGCGAAGAAAAAGAAAACCAAAAAGCACCATGAACATGGGGAAGAGAGGAACTAACCTGGAAACACGTCGAGGACGAGGAATGGAGGGGCGGGAGGACGGTGGAGCGGGGCTACTTCGTTGTCGTTCAGAAATCTGTAGTCGGAACCAGAGAGAGAAGCAAAACGGTGAAGTTGTGAACGAAACGTTTTGGCCAAAACCTCTCACTCACACACTGTAAACCACAATTTCCGTACCAGCAAGGATTAAAATTGGTTGCCATAGGAAAACACACGAGGATTATAAGGTTTGCTTATGATAATCCATTAAAAATATGATTTTTTTTGTTAATATTAAACAAATATTTGTTATATATATGTTTAATATTTATGAATAAAAACTAGAAAATATATAATATATATTTTTAATATGTTAGTGTATTATTTAAAAGAGCAGTGCTACAGTCATCGAAAACATGTCCCGAATGGTGTGCCAAACAATTCATCTTATTTTTTCTTTTTTCTTTTTATTTTTTTCATAAATTTTTTTAATCATCATAAATACTTTTAAAAAAAATAAAAAATTTATAATATCATTAAAAAACACTTTCTTAATCACTATGTTAAAAATAAAAATAAAAAATAAAGGATTTGGATGCACTTTCGGAAACTTTAGCATTTCTGTATTTAAAAATATATATTTATATAAAATTTATACTAGTGGGCATCACTCTATCTTTAAAAATAGTCCTTTTTAATGGGCACTCTTTTTTGAGCATTGCTATGCATCATCCTACACACCCCACACCAAACTATTTTTTATTTTTTTATTTTTTTTCAATTTTTTTTTATTTTACTCTTCTTGAAATATTTATATTTTTTTATTCATCATCCATATAATACACTTTTAATAAGAGAAACAAATAAAAAAAATTATAGTGTGTGGTGTATAGGATGATGCAAAGATTAATTCCTCTTTTCTTTCTTCATTGCAAATCGAGAAATATGGACTAGAACTGTTAAAGTTCCATTTCCCTTTCATTTTTCTATTTCATGTATTGTTTTGGGTATTTATTGTACTTTTAACTTTAATTAAATTGATATTTCAAAAAAAAAAGTTAAATAAGCGGAAAGGAGCTTTCCGTAAACATATACATGGTATTGCCTGCCCGAATGAGAATTGTCATAAAGATATAGCAGACCAACATGGCCCATTAAGCATTTAAACTATTTTAAAAACTATAAAACATACAGATTGAACCGAGAGGGACCACTGAAAAACGGGCCACGGCCCATTCTATAGAAATCTTAATTGTCACAGATGATATTTAAGAGGGCCCAGAGCATCACCATCACCAGCCAGCCACACTGCCATAAGAGAGGACAATGATTGTTTGCCTGAAAAGAAGGCGGCTTTTTCGTTCCTGCTAGTGGAGAGAATTTATTTCTGTGCAGAGCTCTCTATTATGGCCACCATCTGTGAGTGTCAGGGGTACAAAATTAATCAAAGAAGAAACAAGGATGATGGATGCAGAGCCTGGAGAACCTGCACCCCTTGAGCCCCATCTTCTCTCCATTGTTGTTTCTTTCAGTCTGCTTTCTGCCCTTTTAGGATTGGACCACCTGAATCCATCTTTAATATGAGTAACCTTGTCATTGAATATTTGGGCAGGTGAATTTTGATGAGATTGAGTTGATTTCCAGTCATTTTTATTGTAGAAAACCGTAGATTTGCATACATATTGAACCTTTTGATCTAAAAGTTTGAATACCTATGAAAACGATATTAAAGAAAGATATAAGACTCGATCCCACTATCTCTACAAAATGGAAAACATCTTTTTAAAAAGTACAGAAAACAAAAGGAATTGTGTGAGACAAAAAGTATCTTCTCGGAGATTAACCCAAATATATTTTTGCTTTTTTTTCTTTTTCAAATCTTTTTACAGAAAGTTTTGCAGCTCAACCTTCCCTGGTACCGTGGAAATTGATTAGGCTTCAGCTTTTAAAATGATGAAAGATGTAAAGGAAATATAACAGGTTTTGAAAAGAAAGAAAGAAAGAATTGCTCGAGTTTAGTTCGTTATACTGCAAAAACTAAAAACGGGTTTTGAAAAAATCCCAAGTTCCATTTACTGCATACTTTATCCATAAAATATAGCAATTTTCTCGGTAAACAACCAGGTTCCAGGGAAGGCATGTAAATTCAACACCAAGGACCATCATAGCATCACTGACTTGCATAAATTACTACCATAAAATGTAGTTTCAATGCAAATTGGTTTCGATGCCAAGAATCATCATTGTAATTGAACTCAATCCATCTGAATAAAAGTAGATATGGGGCCATTGCTTGCTCAATTTCAAAAATACTTCTAACCAACAAAAATATTTCAGATATGTACCACATGAAGCAGTAAATTTACTGTGAAATCTCTTGAGGTAGCCTTTCTCTATTTTTAAGTGGGCATTATAAAGCTAGCTTGCCAGTTATGGTACTGGCAGAGCTCAGCCGGAATTCCATCACTCCAACCACATTAAGTCCCATAACTTTCTCAAGTGCCCTTCCGAGCAAAGGATCAGAATTGGGGCTTCCATATCCTCTAAATATTTTTACCAATTAAACATTCACATAGGTTAAGATTATGATACATTCAGTTAGGAAACGTACGTTTAGACAGAAATCTTATTGGAAATCATATTAACTAGTTGTATTATTACAAATAGAAGGCGATGTGATGTGCCTGCTATATACCATAAACAACTCATACATTATAAGATACCATTTGCAGCTCAAAATTCAAGTGCAGTCTGAGGGTGTATGTAGCTTGTCTTCCACGTTCCACCGTAGGGCTTGTTGCATATGCACCAGACTAAGGTTTTTCATAGGTGGCAGCAACAAATGGATACATGCACTGTGAGAGCCCATAGAATTTCTACTTTTCTGCCTTTTTCACATACAATTAATCTGGGTTTGGTTATCCTGCAATCATGAAATCTCACAAATCCAAGTGTTTTTGGACCGCAATGGTCTGGAAAACAAGTATCGCAGCATCTAGATTTCACAGGAATTGGTTGGTCATGTAAAAGTCTTGAAATTGAAATAAAGAAGACAAACAACATGAGCTTAAGTTTCCTTTCAGAAGGATTAGCATCCTGAATGAGAGAAGCTTTTGAAGTTAAAAGTTCAGGGTAGAACTCCTAAAAGAAACTCTAAAGAAGTGGGGTCCCTGTTCAAAACATTACCTTGTGAAGATAATTATCTTTTATATATATATATATATATATAATCACAACATTGAAGGGTTTAATCACACATAACAGGTGCGTTGGTTTCTCTGTCCCCAAACAATTAGACACACCATGTACCCTAAAGTTAGGTCAGGCTTATCGACACTTGCAAATTGGCCCAAAAATCATCACTCCCAACCGTAGATGTGGTCTATAATGGCCAACCAGATGATCCACATTGAATCAGAAACAGGGAATGGATATAAAAACTAACATAAAAATATTCAAACAGATGGACATGATGATCTTCAACCCAGAATGCAAAATTAAACAGCTGTTCTAGTTAATTCCAGGATTAAAATAATCCGTCAGTGTCTTAAATAGTTTTAAATTTTACATCAATTTCACTTTTTAAATAGCAATAATTATGATGATGAGAGTGAATAAATATAGAAATTAAAGTGAATGGACGGCGACCCGAACAAAGTTCGGAAGGAGTCAACATCCAGAGTTACGAAGACAGACCCTTTACTACAAAGCCTGCAAAAATCTCGATCAAATATGAAACCCTAGCTTAGTTACCACTACTTCAAAAAGGCTCTCTCCCTAGGGTTTCGAACTCGCCCAAAATAAATCCCAGCTGCAACAACACAGAAGTAGTATCAGACTTAAATAAGTTCCAGAATTTTGTTTAGAGAGATCTGCAGGACTTATAATCGAGGCAAAAGAAACTGGTTTTACTGTTAGTTTGATCTTCTAGAGAACCCTTCAGACTTTTGCCCGTAAAAATGAAATAGGAAACCCAGAAAAGAAGCCATTCGAAGCCAAATCACAAATAATGCATAACCAAAAGACCCAAGTAAAAGATAAAAGGTATGAGCAAGGAAATCCAGCAGCAAAATTGATAGATCCAATGGAACCCAACAACGTAAGGTGCGGTGCTTGGACATGAAGTGGATAGAAGGACTAGATCATTTTTGTTGCCATAATGTTTCTGCAAAAATTATGCCGAGAACAAGTGCATGGCACTTCACCTGCTTCTTTTCCGACCAAAAATAATCATAGATGTAGGTGTAACCCACCAACAACACAGTGATTCAGAAGATTTTCAGATGCTCAAAACTAAAGATATTTGGAGTGGTAAGAGTCCGTAAGAGTGCCTCCTCAATGATGTGCAGGTCACAAAATCCATACCTAACGAACACTTCAAAATATATAGCACGGCCATAGGAGAAGTGAGAAACAACCAAACAAGCAAAACCCATTTTCCAGAAGCACGAACACGGGAGAAACAATCATATATTTGAAAGGACCAAGTTTGTATCTTTCATGAGAATAAGTACTGCATAATTTTTAACTCAAGAAAACACAGCAGAAAAGAAAAGAAAAGTAATATTACATAATATCCAGAAGCGACAACATATTCTTCTCGGTCGGAGCTGAGACCACAGTCCAGAGAAAGTAAGAAAAACCCATGAAACTCAGGATAGATAGCGCCACTAATCACACAAACATGATGATCATGATCACAGTAATTCATGGCGCTATCCCTCCTGAGCTTTACGGATTCTCCTGTACTGTTAAAAGTAATAATCAGAGCAGGACTAGGAAAAATCCTGTACAAAACGCTATAGAAAAACCGGGCTCTGTACCTCAAAGGGTGGGCAACGAGGGAGAGGGCAAGGCGCTGTATTTATAAGAGGAAGGGACGTAGGACATGAGTCACTTTATTGGAACATGAAGGACCCTAAGACCAAGTAAAGATTAGGGGGGTTTGTGTGGACGGACGGTTTCTTTTTATTATTATTTTTTTTTCTTTTTCATTTAATTTATCATTAATTTAGGAAACGATAAGATAAATTGAATAAAATTTTATTAAAAATTATTTTTTAATATTATTATTATTTTAAATTTTGAAAAAGTTAAATTTTTTTATTATAATTTATATAAAAATTTAAAAAAATTATACGCTATTCTTTAATATGATTGTGTTTCCTTACTTTGTACGCTGCCGACTATGATGATACTCTCAGTCGTTCACCATCTTGGGATACGGCACGTTGCAATTCAATGTAGTATGGTTTTTCTGCACATAATTGGCCTTGATTTTCTCCTCTTTTGCAGCTTTGCCGGGGGCAAACCCTTATTTTCTAAATTATTTTGCTTGAAAAGGACAAATGGTGGGATTATTTCACCTTACTTTCTGACAAATTTATCATTAACTTGGACTCAAAATTTTCATTAGATTTTACTGGTTATAAGGAAGACCATTTTTTAAAAGTGGGAAATAGGAGTACTTAAATTAAGTTTCAATTTTTTATTTTTTTGTAATATTTTTTCCTTGTTTTGTCACGCGTACAACAGAAAAATAATTGAAAATCTTGGAACATGTTTATACAGAAAATAAAATAAATTGAGAATGTTAAGCTGCAGTTTAGATAATGAGATGGGATTAGATAATTTTAAAAAAATATTAAAAATTAAATAAAATATTATTATAATATTATTTTTTAATATCACTTTATAAACACATTTTGGCCTTTGAAAAAAAAAAATGTGGTGAAGTCGAACACCATTAAAACGTGTATGTCATTAATGCTTAATATACTTTAATTTAAGGCAAACCTTTGATTAATTCCAAACAATAAGATAATGTAATTTGATTTTCATGAGACTTAAAAGACAGATAAATATCATTATATCAATGAAAATTATATTTTTTTGGCTCGAAAATTGTGAATCATGTTATAACTTAATATCCAAACTACCACACTTGAGAAGTCATATAATCAAATATAACATTACAACTGTTCATTAATTTGAGAGTATAATGTTTTAGAAGTGGTATTTTAGGCATCACATTGCTAAAAAAAATGTCACAATTCATATGTACAAGTTTCTGTTTTGATACAAAAAATGTTTCATCTCATCATTATAATTTTTTTAAATTCTCACACGAAATATAATAATTAATTCAACATTTTTAAACTCAAAATAATAATAATATTTTATTCAACTTTTAATTTTTAGTTCAACTCAATATCCAAACGTCACATAAAACAAATCCTACACCAAATACATATTCTCTATGCACTTTTGGGGCTTTTAGCCTTTTACAATCCACATTTCCTAAAGATTAACACCGTTGTTATGGACGAATTATATATGGATTAGCAATGGCATCTTCCAATGCCATTTCATGGCTTCATGGCAGGTGTCAATAATCTTGTTTGTGATGTCGTGTGTTGATTCAAAGGCCTAGAAAAAAAGAGGTGCATGATCCTTACGAAGGGGATGCCATATTGGAGATTTTTTTTGTTCTCCTTTGTATTAGAATAAAAATTATGAACTTGTTTACTTAAGTCTTAACAACTATTTTAGGTGGGTCAACTATCATTACATCAATGGTCAATCAAATGCTCTTCACCATCCAACATCATTTGTGGGCAATACTATTGTGGCCAATTTTTTGTCAAAAATGTAATCATCATGGTTATTAATCTCCATTACAGTCGGCAACATACATAATACCTACTATGTTTCTCTTTTTTTTTCACCCCCTACATTTTATGATTATAAAATTATTGAAGTCTCGTATTCAACAATTAATTTCCTTTTATTTACAGAAACGATATATTTATAAAAATATCATATAAAATAATAAACTCACAAACTGATATGAAATTTTAAATTATAATTTGTTTTTTGTAAAGTAAATATAAAGTATTATATAAAGTAATGTCAATTTGTTGATTTGTTTTTATGAAATTTTGTTGTAGTTATAACGCTTATCATTTAAATACAAAAAAATCATCTCACCAATTATTATTCACCGCCTCAAATTTATGAAAAACACTCCATACCTTATGAAAATATTATAAGCGTGAAGTGTGAGAGTGAATAGTGACTTATATATAATAAATTCCTTTAACTAATGGAAGGCTAAAGACAAGATTGGCATCAATAATACGAACAATATATATAAGATCACTTTTGAATTTTATTTAGATTTGCAGTAAATAAATTATATAAAAATAAAATTTATAAATCAATATAATGTGTTAAATCAATTTTACTTTAAAAATTCAAAGGAGGGTAGAGTTTTAGGAGAGAATATTTGGGATTTTCTATGGAGTAGTTCTGTAATACGCAGTAAGCTCCAATTGAATTACTGCTGAATAGTAATTGTGCTGATGCAGTACAAGGGACATTTTGTTATTGTGACGTCATATCCGATCTTACAAATATCTCGATCGTAAGAACATCTTTTTCAATGTTTCTCGTTCTTTCCATTAACCTTTTTCTGTTTCCTGTGATTAGATGTGAGAAACGTTGTATGCGTTGTTCTATTTAATTTGCGATGCCGATAACATATTTGATGCTTCAGGCCAGAAAGCATCTTTAGCTTTGGATAATTTAATGTTTATTGTATTTATCGAAAAATGTTGCTCAACTCGAATAAATACAATACAAAATAGTCAGCAATATAATTCAAAAAATTTACATCGCTTTGTAATTAACTTTGTGTGCTAAAATTATATGTAATTATATCTAAAATACTTTTGAAAACAAACAAAGTGACTATAATTACTTGGAGACATCCATCCATAGCATTAATTTATATTTAAAATATTCCTAAAAAATATATTTAAAATAGAGATGTTCCTGACCACGAACACTAAGAATGTTCAAATTTTTTTTTAACAATCAGGGTATTAGCCAGTTAATGTCTTTACTAACACCCTGTGAACAAATATTTGTTAGATATTGTTAATATCGTGTTTCGCACATTATTGAGTTAGATTTCGATAACTAGGGTCTTCAAAAATGAACCAACAAAAAATATAAAAGAAGACAATTAAGAGAAGACGGCCTTTGGGTTGGAGAGTCTCTAATATCAAAATTACTAAAATTCTCTTAAAAGTTTTTAAATAAGTGAAAGAATCTAAGGATCAAAGAGATAGTTTTATTGTACATAGAACTTGTTATTTATACCGTAAGTTTGGGAGGTAGATTATGTCTATTCCCATGAAGTCTATGTCATTCGTATTGTTTCCTGTATCATAGTTATTTAATGTGGTATGATTCTTTAATGACGTCATTAATGTGGCGTGTAGCTCAATAGTAGTATCATTAATGCGACGTGTTTTTTCGATTTCTTTTTCCCAGCTAGTATGGGTTGGAGAGTCTCTAATATCAAAATTAGNCAATACTATTGTGGCCAATTTTTTGTCAAAAATGTAATCATCATGGTTATTAATCTCCATTACAGTCGGCAACATACATAATACCTACTATGTTTCTCTTTTTTTTCACCCCCTACATTTTATGATTATAAAATTATTGAAGTCTCGTATTCAACAATTAATTCCCTTTTATTTACAGAAACGATATATTTATAAAAATATCATATAAAATAAACTCACAAACTTATATGAAATTTTAGATTATAATTTGTTTTTTGTAAAGTAAATATAAAGTATTATATAAAGTAATGTCAGTTTATTGATTTGTTTTTATGAAATTTTGTTGTAGTTATAACGCTTATCATTTAAATACAAAAAAATCATCTCACCAATTATTATTCACCATCTCAAATTTATGAAAAACACTCCATACCTTATGAAAATATTATAAGCGTGAAGTGTGAGAGTGAACNTTATACCGTAAGTTTGGGAGGTAGATTATGTCTATTCCCATGAAGTCTATGTCATTCGTATTGTTTCCTGTATCATAGTTATTTAATGTGGTATGATTCTTTAATGGCGTCATTAATGTGGCGTGTAGCTCAATAGTAGTATCATTAATGCGACGTGTTTTTTCGATTTCTTTTTCCCAGCTAGTATCCTTAGTAGTCTGTGAATATCCTTCATGTTAGATGATCGACGATTCTCTATACATTACGCCTACTACGCAGGCGAGTACTCGAGAGTTGGACACTATTCGAGAGCCTCCAAATCAACGAGTCACATCCCCTATAGCACACTCCCTCCTACACGTTGTGTTTAGAAGACCCTATCCATAGGCTTGGTTGAAAACTTTTTTCGTTTGGATTGGATCTTTGATCTTAATTCTCTTAGTTGTTATTTTTATGCCGCTAGGTCGAGGAGGGAGAAAACCCCCTTATAGATATATAAGAAAGTGTTTATTATATAAAAATAAATTTATGAATTAATTCAAATTTATGTGATCCATTATATTTAATTTCTTTTATATTAAAAATAATTTGATAATTTATATTATTTTAAACTATATCATTTTATAAATTTATTTATGAATAAAATATATATCTTTCTCAATTATTATTACGGTAATTCAAACCAAGATGAGTGAGATGACCTGATTGCAAATTGATATCCCCTCAAAAGGCAACTCTTGTTTCATATGTTATAACATGCACACAGAAAACACCATGGCAGCGAAGAGGGCTAAGAAGAAGAAAAAAAAAAAAGACCATCCGGATGTTGACTTGTCGACCGAGGTCCATTTGGAAAACTGAACATCATCTAGATTTCACTGGAGTTGCATCGAATTAAAAATGCTATAAATTATTAGCCAACCATAAATATTTAGCTCATAAACTTTGAATAAATAAACAATCTATTTACTCCAATAAAAAAACTAAAGTAATTAATAAAAAAAAAAAATCTAGAGACAAGACAATCTCAATGAATCTTTCTCGTGAAAAATAAGCGGGAGGAAAGGTGGGTTGGACCCTGGGGTCACTCCATGCCAACATTTCTCTCTGACTCGGACCAACGTTGCCTCGGCACTTGCACCGTACTACTCTTGAGAGCGAGAAAGAAAGAAATAGAGAAGTAGGTAGGCATAGGCTCTAGCTATCTACAGTCTACACTTCTTTTGAGACGCTTTCCCACCCTCTCTTTTTTGATTGATTTCCTTCTGTCAGTACACCAGTGGCCAGAGAGTCTGAGGTTCCTGGTTCCCAGAACCTCCCCCACCCTATCCTATCCTACCCTACCCTACCCTACCCTTCTCCGCTCTTTTAAGGACTGGTTTGAAATAAATATAAAATTTTTATTTCACCTTATTTTATTTTTATATATTTTTTAAATTTTTATAAAATATATAAAAAATAATTTAATTTTTTAAAATATCAATTAAAAAAATATCAATTTTTTATTTAAAATTGAAAACTCTGATCTCATTCTTAAATCTTTCCTAAATAATCTGTCTCTCTCGGGAACCGAGGTTCTTTAGGTTTCTTCTTTTCTTTCTAGAGTATCGTTTTAAGTGACCGCTGCCTTTTTAAATTTTTTTTAATTATATTTTTTATTATTTTAAAACAATTTAAAAAAATATAAAATAAATATCAATAATAGTTGACGGTCGGACAAAATAACATTTTCTTTAAATCTGGCTCCGTGTCATTTATTGCATTCTGGGACTCTCTTTATAAGGACATTAATGCCCTCAGAGCCTCTTACCAACCTCGATTGGTGATGGATTTTTTTTTTTTTTTTTTTTTAATGGATTGGTGATGGAAATTGGAATTGCATGAACTTCTCATTTTAGGGAAAATCAAAATGTGAGCATTTTTGCCGATTTGTTAGGCCCGCTTGATAGACAATTTAGATAAGATATGATGATATATTTTGAATAATAATTAAATAAAATATTAATAAATATATTTTTTAATATTATTTTTATGTTAAAATTTTTAAAAATTAAATTATTTATTATATTTTTATATAAAAATTTAAAAGAATTATAATAATTAAAATAAAATAAAATGAAATAGTAATTTTAATAAACAAACGATACCTTACTTTCCTTGAACTCGTGCTTTATTCACCGAGCCCAAAAAGGAAAAATTCGTTTTTTGGTCCTTTTTTCGCCCTATTAGTTACTTATAATTATTTGTCATAATTACAGTAATATTTACTTTGAAATATTTGCAATAGAAATTTATTAAACATTAATTATTATTCATTTTCACATTCTATATTTATAATTTTTTCATTGAGTATGAAGATATTATTCATGAGATATTGAAATATTTTTCATAAAATATAAAATCTAAAATAATAAATAATAACTTATAAGAATAATTTTTATTTACAATATTACCACGATTTTGTATACTCCATCTACTCGGATATCATGACTGTTTTGTATATTTGGTGTTGTAATAATCGGCTAATGATCTGTCCATTAATACTTTGGCAGGTCCCGTGATAATTGAGTCGTCTACATGTTTGGGTGCTTCTTTTGTTACGTGCTTTTGCATTGTGATATAACAACAACCAATGTTGTCAATATAATAGCTCGAGGTGGCATTTTATGTTGGCCTTACTTTCATGGAATTGACTGTAAAATCTATGTCTTTTGTTTAATATGGACTTTGTGGGCACAAGACATTTCTTTCAAGTTGATTTCTATCATTCCATGCATGGACGTGTCAATGATGAGTCAAGAGCTCCAACTTGTACAGAATTGTTAGGTTGGATTCACTGTGCATTACTTGGATTAGAGCACTAATAGTGGGATCCAACTTAGCTAAATTTAGCTAGGTCGTATAAAAATTAACTACAACATACTCAATATATGTACAGTATTTTTAACCAAACTTATTTTTATTAGTCAAATCTGACTTGTTCAAGTTATTGGCTAAGATTAGGTTTGGATGTTGAAATAAGATGAGAATTTTTGAAAATTTTGTGAATAGTGTTAAGATGAAAGTTTAAATATTATTTTTTAATATTATTATTGTTTTGAGATTTGAAAAAGTTAAATTAAAATTTGAAAAAGTTGAATTGTTTATTATATTTTATATGGAGATTTGAAAAAGATGTAATGATGAGATGAGATGAGAAATCTCATCTCTCCCCCCAAACATAACCTAAATCTTATTTTGGACATAAAAAATAGCTCTTCCCGCTTGTATTCATCGCGTGGGAGCCTCTATTTTATATTTTATTTTTACGTTTTACAGTTATTTTTTAGGTTAAAATTAATATTTTAATAAAATAATGATAAATTTAAAAAATTTATTATTTGATGTTGTTGAAAAGTAACTAATTAAATTTATAAAAAAGGTATTTGATTTACAATAAAAAGGGTAATATACACTTATAATACATTTTAAAAAAAATACTCTCACTATAAATAAATTTTATTAAATAAATTTATAAATTAATTTTTTTTATATTATTCATTAAATTGTAAAATTATTTTTATCAAGACTTTATAATCAACATATGTGATCATGCCCAACGAGTGGCAACTTTTCTTTTGATCGTCTGGCATTCTATTATGTTGGGTTTTTTTTTTTCTTCCAAGTTGCAGGAAAGAATGAGGAAGAAGTGGCATGATTGGTTTTGTGGAAAAAACATATAAATATAAATTGGTAAGAAATTAGCAGCCGCGCGCGAGTGAAAGGAAAGTGAGATAGCTGCGGAGTTGGAGGCGAAATTGAAAAACCAGAGTCGGCAGACCCCAGGTAGTGCATGTAGGTGTGTCTGTGTCACGTCAAATATGTTCGGTTGCAGCAACCCCCCGGTCAATAGTTTTGCCACGTGGTGGCTCCAGGGATTCCAATTTCCAACTCCCTGCTGGCCCTCTTTCTTTCCACCTTATTCAATTCCGTTTCCATCAGAGTTCTGAATTTTTTTTTATTTAAGGAAATGATATTCGAGTGATAGTTTGTACTTATTTTAAGAAAATGATGAAATATGATATTTATATTCAAAAAATTAATTTTTTTAATAATTAATCATTTCTTAAAAATAAAAAATAAAAATCCAACACTAAAATATTTATAGTTAAAATGTGTAAGAGTTGTGTAATTTTTTTAAATAAATAAATATTAAAAATTAATTTTTTAATAATAAATATATTTTTTTAAAATATTACACGCACTTACATAATTTACGATTACATATAATATTATTTATTTTTGATCGAGTAATGTTAAATATAATTATAAATTAGGTAAACATCACATATTTTTTTAAAAATAAAGTAAAATGTTGTTAAAAAATTAATTTTTTTTACATAAATCTCATATTTACTTATTTATTTTTAAAAAATATATAACATTTACCGATTCTATAACTACGAATATCCTTTTTCTTTCAATGATACTTTTTTACGTTATTCCATCCACCTCTTTCAAAGAGGAAGGCCAAAGGGCCTTTTGTAGCAACCTCTTCAACATTTTTATTATTTTAAATTTTCTTATGTCTAAATCTATATTTAGGGCTGTAAATGAACCAGTCTACTAGATAGCCCGCTCGGTACTCGCTCGATTAAACTCAAATTGAACTCGCCTCGTGAAAAAAAAAAGCTCGTTCGTGAAAGCAGATACCCACTCGATTAGTAAATGACACATACCCGACAAAACTCAACTTGACTCGGTTAAGGCTCGCTCGTTTATGCTCGAATCGACTCGATTAAAACTCATTTATATATTGATAAATATATACATACATCTATGTATATATACATCTATATGTATTAGCTAATAATATAAGCATACAATTTTTATAATTAAATATATAATATGTAATCTAATTACTTATATCTATATAGTGAATATACTTTATAGGTATATTTTATAATTTGTATAATAATTAGTTGATAAAATTTAATAATGTTATATACTAGTATATGGAAACCATATATGAAATAGATATATGCTATCATATTAAGTGTATATATTAATAATATATGTAGACTAATATATTGTTATTTTGGATAAATATTAACTAGTTATATATTTTAATTATTTATAAATTTTTTAAGATTTTATAATTCAATAAAGATATATTTGTCAGTCGTATTAATTCAGTATTATATCTTTTATTTTATTTTTTATTTTATTAATTATTAAATCTTATTAAAAAAAAACCAATTCGAGCTCGAGCTCGACTCGATTCGAATTCGTTTGTGTGACGAACTCGAGCTTGAGTTAAGAATTTATGTTATCGAGTCAAGCTTTAACAGATAATAAAAAAAATCTCGAATTCAAACTCGGATATTTTAAATCAAGCCGAACTTAACAAGCTAAAACTCATCTCGATTAACTCGATTACAGTCCTATCTACATTGCATGTATTCTTAAGGAAAGTCAAAATATTATAAATAAATGCAACAGTAATGAAATAAGTTCCAAAGTTTCAAGTTGGTGGAGAAACCAATCCCAAAGTTTGGATGAAAAGGTCAAGACTTGGGGAAATGAAAAGGGAAGAAAGAAAAGCATGGGGATTTGGGTAAACGTGGATCCATCCGTATCCAAAAGTCGGATATTGTATAAGATTGAGGGAGGTCCCACACCGACAATCTATTCATATTGGCTCTCCCACTTGTCCGCGTATTAGCAATACACCAAACGCCAGAGCCGGATCAGGCCCCCTGCTGGTGGCGCCCACCCCCACCCCCCTCTTTTTAATGCATGGTTGGGGTTTGGGAGCCTCGTGACTTTTTAACCTTACCTTTATTAATTACTCAAGCTCCCTCGAAATCTGTATTTTTAGCAGAACCTTCCAAAAGAATGGAGAGCTGGTTCGCCGGACTGAGGGCGCATCGACCAGGGAGAAAATTGAAATGCGCCTGAAAACCAGCTTTATACCTCCTTTTGCCAACTCTTTTATCCAAAAAGAGACGGGAGATGCAACATAAACCTCATCATAAATGTTCTTCTCTCAACGGCTAAAATTTCTCCGTTCGCTTATATAATATTTTTATTTTATTTTATCTTAATTATTATAATTTTTTTAAATCTAAAAATAAAAATAATACTAAAAAATATATTTTATTAATATTTTATTAAAAAATTATTCAAAACATTTCATCATCTGATATCTAAACTTAATCTTAATTTGCTTAGCATATATATAGATAAGAGTATTTCAAATATGAGATGCAATATATATGTAATTTGCTTTTATAATGAATGCGTATATGGATTTGTTTAAAAAAAAGTTATAAGTGCTGTCACTTTTATATATTTTTTATATATTTTATTTATGTGATAATTATATATATTTTTAATATAAAATAACTATTTTAATCAATTTTATTAGTAAAATGCATAATAAATATATAAAAATAATTATATGTAACCTAACTCTGTTTTTTTAATTGGCACGGATGTTCAAGAATAAAATCTCAACAAATTTGGAAATTTCTCCATTTCAGGACTCCTAAGAATTATTTAGGTTTAAGAGGATTTGGACCTAATATTTTTTAATAGATAACGATAATGGTACGGTTTTGACATTCTTGCTTACCATCATATATTATATAACATGATCGAAGGTGAATCCCACCATATCTCAGATAAGAGAATACAATAGAGGTGTAGGGGGGAGTAGACATGATGCCACCCCACGTCTTCCTGTTATTTGTCTTCTTTTGCTTTCAGTTTTCTATCTGAAGTTTGTAGACTTCCCTTCCCTATACATTAGTTTTCTTTTATTCTTTTCAGGAAAAGAACAAATTACAGTACCTGAATAAAGATCAATGATGGTTGCCATTAGCACAGCTACCCGATAGGGTTGCATGGGTGGGTACGTACTACATTCAGCCATTTTCTTCTAAAGATGAACTNAGAGAGAGAGAGAGAGAGAGAGAGAGAGAGAGAGAGAGAGAGAGAGAGAGAGAGAGAGAGAGAGAGAGGATTCTGCATCATAGACGTACCATGAAACCTAGACTATATATATATATAATGAATAATATGGGAGTGAGAGCGACTGATTGGAAAGGATGTTGGAGGCACAGTAGGCATTAATGCAAGAGTAACGACACATGAGTTGGGTAGCGGCTCTGCAATATTTCACCCCTCTTTCTTCATCATACGCCAACATATGTTTGGCAATAACACCCCCAGTTTTATCATATTCTTGCTGCGTCAACGTACGTATATATTTTTATTTTATATATATACATATATATATATAAGTAATGTTAGTTACGGTCAGTTTTCAAATAAATAAATTTCATACAAATTTTTTGTAAAAATATAATTCTCGCTAAAAAAATAGAATTTTTTTTATACTTTTAATTCTCTTTTTTTTTAAAAAAAAAAAAATTACAACAAATTTGTCTATTAAAATTGGTACAAATCATTTATATATATATTTATATTCTAAGGGGCTAAGTGACTAGACCCGTGGTGGCAGGTTGGCAGCCACTTTTCAATGTTTATATCTTTACGAGTTCAGATTTCTTTCTTCTTTTCAATTCATTCAACTGACAGCTTGGTCCTTTCATGGCTAGTTTGAGCTCAATGAGCATAGCTAGCTCTCCCGTAACCTGACCAGTGTTTGTGTAGGATTAAAATCACCTTCCTAAATGGAATAATTTGGATAGAAATATTAGTTAAAATGATAAAATAAATTGAATAAATATTATTTTTAATATTATTATTATTTTAAAAATTAAAAAAATTAATTATATTTTATTTAAAAATTTAGAAAAGTTATAATGATAAGATTAGATTAGATAAAA
This sequence comes from Pterocarya stenoptera, assembly GCA_003123785.1. Classification (NCBI taxonomy): domain Eukaryota; kingdom Viridiplantae; phylum Streptophyta; class Magnoliopsida; order Fagales; family Juglandaceae; genus Pterocarya; species Pterocarya stenoptera. Next base: position 31,197 of record QEOT01006715.1, read on the forward strand.
CTATCTCTATATCTAAATATGACCTTAGTTTCAAAAGATAAAGTCATAAATAGATAAAACGAGTTGACTCATACTCCTAAAAAGAAAGACACACAGACTTATGAGAGGAAAGACACACAAACTCCTAAAATAAAAGCGACTCAGACTTCTAAAAGAAAAATATTTCATAAAGTAAGTTGAACCTCTATATATCTGAGGAGATCCCCACAAAGCAAATAGATTCTCCACAAAAGCTTCCTACGCCAAACTTCACCACACATATCGAATTCAAATGATCTCTCATAAATTTTTCTATTGTATTGAGTAATATTTGAGTCATGAGAGATTGTAAAATCATCTATTATAGTAGATTTCACTCTCAAACTATATGTGGACGTAAGTATTATACTGAACTACGTAAATACCTGTCTTTTTTTATTTATTTTTATTCTCTTATTCATATGGATGACCGTGAAAGATATCATATCGAAGTCCAAATCATCTCGTGAGCCGTAGGTGGCTCTTTTCTCTTTTTCAGTTTGTTGTGCAAATTAAGGCATTAACAATCTGTGTGATTGAACATGAAGAACACTGTTGATTAAATAGTTTTATAAATTAATTATTTAAATACAAGATTATTTAGAATTGGAATGATTAGGTCTCGTTTAGTTATGCAGTTTAGATGAAATGTTTTGTTGAACGTTAAATAAAATATTATTATAATATAATATTTTAATATTATTTATATTTTAAAATTAAAAAAATAAATTATTTATTATATTTTATATAAAAATTTAAAAAAATTATAATAATTATACGTGACGAAATGAAATAATTTAATTTTATATAACTAAATTGGCTCTTAATATGAAAGATAAAAAATATATTAGAATTAAGAAAAATATAAAAATATAATTTTAACTTAACGATCGTTTGGAACGAATTACTTTGAGCCGCAGAGGAGCACCGCTCTATATAGATATAAGAGGGGCCGGAACTAAAGGTGTTGGGGGGAGGAAAAAGTTATTGGGAGGGAGAAAATCCATCAAATTTGGGAGGAAAAATGGGGATGGAGATTTTTTTTAATTTTTCTTTTATTTTTCCCAACTTGTGTGGGAAAGCTTTGACTGAGAATGAATGAGACCCTACGTTTAGGTATGGTGTTAAATCGATTTGATACGAGAATATTGGAAAATCAAGAATTTGGTCCTTAAACGATCTCAGAGAGAGTATGGATGTGACTAGATTATCTAGTGGGTTCTTGAATTTTTTGGGGGCTTAACCAGAAAAAGAATTGTTTTTAGTTGGATTGGGAGATATTTAGATCAGATATGTTTTGGGTTTTATCCATTGAATGCATGCCTGGAGAGCCCCCACCCATTGTACCCAGTTGTTTGCGCCACTTTTTAAAAATCCAAGTCTTTAAGGTCTTCATTAATACATGTCAGAGTTGTTACAAAGGCCTTTCATGGGCAGGACTGGTTTTTTCTTTTTTATTTTTATTTTTATTTTTATTTTTGGGGGTGTCAGAGGCAGTCAAAATGGAGACTGTAAGTGGGCTATGTGGAACGCTAGGCTAAGCCTATTTTTTATTTATTTTTTAAATTTGCTTGCTGTTAAAGCACTAGAGTGACAATGCTTTGGGCCCTATGTTCTCCCCCCACTTAAAATTTTAGCAATTTTGTTTTTCAGTCTCAGTGGGCAACGCAATGCAACGTGCCTTTCCCCATTGCTCACCATGCGTGACTTTCTAAAGCCCATTGTCTAGGCAAACTCGCCGCCCACTCTCGTTCTACTTCTCCAAGTGGTTTTCGCTTTTCTACCTTGGTTTATAATGAACGGCGTCGCTTTTTGACTCGGACTACTCATTTCCAACTATCAATTGCTTTGGCAGTTTTCCGATAACACAGAGGAAAAAGAAAGAAATGACGAAAAGTAAATTAAAAATACAGGAAAATCGATGAAAAATATGGGATAGCAAGCAGGGTTTCGAGGAGTCACAAAAAAATGCACCAGATGTATAGAATACTAATTGAGTATTTATTTAAATAATTTGTATTTGAATTTGATTTAATGTATTTATTTAAGAATAATGCTTGGGCCACTAAGGATCCTCACTGATTTAATTTGTTTTTACTTAATGGTTAAAGAAATATTTCTTAATGAATTTGTGATTTGTGATTTTTTTAGTTTTTAAAATATTTAAAAGATTTGAAAATAAAAATGACCTGCTCGGTGGGTATCGTGAATAGCTGTAACAGCTTCCTTTATTTAAACATATATAACTCACCAATCAATCCTATTACATACTAGCGTCCCCATACAAACGATTAAATTTTAATCATGTGTAATTTTAAGCTAGAATTCTTGTGGGCTTGGAACCCATAAGGAATTCGTGCACTTCTTGATGTAGTCAAGAGTGAAGTTTCCATATACCATTTCTTATAGAAACAAAGCTGTCTGTCCAAAAAATGGAAGTTGTAAAAGGGAATTTAGGCTTCGAGGGATGTTTGACAGTTGCTAGCGTTGGGACGAGTCGGGGTTTGGCCTTACTATGGAAAGAAGAGTTCAATATTCACATCTTAAACTACTTGAAATTTCATATACATACTTGTGTGAAAGGGATGAAGATGAATGGTTTCTCACTGGTCTTTATGGTCACCCAGAGGCGTCTAAAAGAAATGAATCTTGGTCACTGATGAGGAGATTAAAAGTACAAAACTCTGCTGCATGGCTCTTTTCTGTGATTTTAATGAGGTGTTGAGTATCCAGAAGAAGGGGGAAGAGGAAGACCAGAGAGGCAAATGCCTGAGTTTAGAAATGCTCTTGATGACTGTGGTTTATTTGATTTTTCAGGCCCTACGTTTACGTGGTGTAATGGAAGGGAGACTCAACACAGGATTAGTGAGAGAATTGATAGATTTTTAGCAAATGTGGGTTGGTTTAATATGTTTCCAACAACAAGGGTAAAGTATGGTATTACTCAGATCATTTACCTATCATGCTCATGCTAAATGATGATGTGGTCTCGAGAGTTGGAAAGAAGTTATTTAGATTTGAGGCAATGTGGACTGAGCATGCTGATTGTGAATATGTAATTTCTGATTCTTTGAATTTTAATTCAGGAGGGGAGGATATGCAATGGGTTATGAGGAAGTTTATAGATGTAGTGAGAAGCTGCAGGGATGGAATTACAGCTCTTTGAATATTAAGATGGCTAGGCTAAGACTACAACAACTCCTAACTAATGATCATCTTTTTCAGAATCATGAGCTGCAGAAGGAGGCACGAGTGGAATTGCAAAAATGGTTGGAGAAGGAAGAAATTATGTGGAGACAAAGATCTAGAGCATGTTGGTCAAAGGAGGGGGACCTCAACACAAAATATTTCCATAGAAGAGCATCTCATAGGCAAAATAAGAATGCGATCAATGGAGTGAAGGATAGGGAAGGGTGTTGGCAAGTAAAGAATATATTGATCATATCATTTTGAATTACTTCACTGACATGTTCACTGCCTCCTCTCAAAAAGGAAGTTTGGATTTTCTGGATGGCTTGGAGGGGCGTGTGTCTGATGAAATCAACTAAGAGTTGATTCATGGTTTTACAGAAGAGGAAGTGGTAGTTGCTCTTCAGCAAATGAACCCAACAAAGGCTCCAAGTCCTAATGGGATGGCTCCCATTTTTTTTGATAAAAAATACTGGCATATTGTTGAAAGGTCAGTGACTGGAGTTGTTCTAAAGGCCCTTAATTCTGGGTAGTTTCCTCGAGCCATTAATCATACTTTCATTACTTTGATCCCAAAGAAAAATAACCCTGAGTATGTTGCGGATTATAAACCTATTAGCCTCTGTAATGTGATCTATTAGCTAATTTCTAAGGTTCTTGCAAACAAGCTTAAAGGTGTTCTTCCTCATGTGATTTCTACAACTTAAAGCACTTTTGTGCCTGGTCGTCTTATTACTGATAAGGTGCATGTGGCTTATGAACTTATATATTTTTAAGAAGGAAGAAGGTTGGGAGAGATGATTTTATGTCTCTTAAACTTGATATGAGTAAATCATATGATAGGGTTGATTGGATTTTTCTTGAAAATACTATGCTTACTATGGATTTTGATAGAAAATGGGTTCAGTTGATTATGTTTTGTGTTATGACTGTTTCCTTTTCAGTTCTCATTAATTGTGAGCCTAAATGACACATCTTTCCTTCTAGAGGTCTTTAGACAAGGAGATTATTTATCTCCATATTTGTTCTTGCTATGCATTTAGGGACTTATTTGCTTACTACAAAGAGTTGCAGTTAAGAACCAGATAAAAGGCATTCAAATTTGCAAAGGTGCACCCAGAATCAATCATCTGCTGTTTGCAGATGATTATGTCTTGTTTTGCAAGGTTGACATGTAGAAAAATTTAAAAATTCAATATCTATAACAAGTGTATGAACAGGCATTTGGTCAACAAGTGAATAGAGAAAAAATAGCTGTGGTTTTTAGCAGAAATGTTTCAACTTCACTATAAGAGAATCTGTTGTCTTTGTGGAGAGTACAACACTTTCACCAATATGACAAATACCTGGGCCTGCCTCTAGTAGTGGGGCGTGCCAAGCATAAAGTTTTCTCAACTCTAAAACACAAAATTTGGCAGAATTTGAAATGCTGGAAAGAGAAGTTGCTATCATAAGGAGGAAAAGAGATCCTAATAAAGGCTTTAGCTATGTCTATACTAACCTATACAATGAGCTACTTTAAACTACCATATGGGTTTTTTAAGGAGCTGGAGAGCATGATGGAAAAATTTTGGTAGGGAGAGAAGAATGAAGAAAATAAGATTCATTGGGTTAGTTGGAGGAAAATGTGTGAACCTATGAAAGATGGAGGTTTGGGGTTTAAATATCTCAATTTTTTAATGTGGCCTTTCTTGCAAAACAAGGGTGGACAATTATGTGTGAGGACTCTACCCTTTTGCATAAGATCTATACAGTAAGATATTTTCCTAACATTGATTTTTTAGGTTCAAAGTTGGGTTCCACACCATCATATGCTTTGAGGGGTATTTGGGAAGCAAAGCACAATTTGAAGCATGACTATCGATGGAAAGGGTAATGGGTTTGATATTGAACTTTGGATAGATGGATACACTCTGGTGGGATGTTGAAAAAGTGAATAAGTGTTTTGCAGACCTAGCAGCAACAGAGATTTTCAAAATTCTATTGAGCTCAAGGAAGAATGTAGATAAGTTAGTATGGGAGCCTGAACAAAATGAAGTTTTACTGTGAAAAGTGCTTATAAGCTCTTTAGTTCCATGGGTAGAGAGATCAGAAGCATACCAGAATCATCAAATGTTGCAGACCAGAAGCAGATATGTAAAACGCTGTGGAGGTTACAAATTCCAAACAAGGTAAAAGCTTTTGCTTGGAGGGCTTGCAAAAATGGTCTCCCAACAAAATTAAACTTAAAGAAAAGAAAAGTATTGTTGGAAGATTCTTGTGTTTTTTTGTAAGGATAGTGTAGAAGATGTGTTGCTTGTTGTTTTTAAATGCAACAGATTTAGACAAAGTTGGGATGATCAAGGCCTTTGTTTGCAAACTAAGGATAATTTTGTGGATTTTGCTGAGTTGGCTAGACAAGTCAGAGCTAGAGGAAGTCAAGAGTAGATGAAAAAGTTTTTTTTCTCATTGCATGAGGGTTTTTGGTATAGGCGCAATAAGAAGATATTTGAGGATATTGATCTAAATTCTTCTGTAGTAGTGCACATTGCTCTAGCTTTATGGTATGATTTGAAGCAGGTAAGAGGTGTTGGATAGAAGAGCAAGGGTACTTCAATTCCTCCTCCACAAGGATCAGGTTCGTTTGTTTTTGCAAGTGAGATGAGATGATTTTAGATAAAAGTTAAAAATTAAATAAAATATTGTTAGAATATATTTTTTTAATATTATTTTTGTTTTGAAATTTGAAAAAGTTGAATTGTTTATTTAATTTTGTGTGAGAATTTAGAAAATTTATAATGATTAGATGAGACAAGATGAGATGAGTTGTGAAAACAAACAAGGTTGTTGATGGGGCTATATTCTTTGATCAACAAAGAGCAGGATGGGAGTTTTGCTTAGGGATGACATGGGTGAAGTTCTGTTGACAGCTAGTAAGAAAGAGTTTGCAATGAATGATCTTCTAGAAATTGAGTTACTCGCTATCCTAAGAGGTCTACAATTTTGTCTACATAGAGGAATTCCAAATTCAATTATTGAAACAGATTCACTTGTTATGGTTCATACTATTCAGAGAAATGATTCATCCTCTATGTCTATACTTGGTAATGTGATTAAGGAGATACAAGAATTGATAAGAGTTTTTAACCATTGCAATATTCAACATGTGGGATGTTTGAGCAATGAAGGAGCACACAAATTGGCAAAGTTTGCTTGGAGTATTGATGATATAAATGTGTGGGAAAGATCTTTTCCTGCATTTATTAGTTCTGTTGTTTGGGTTGATAAACAAAGTTTGTAATTTTTTTGCTGATTAAAAGAATTACTGTTATAAAAAAAAATCATTTACGAAAAGGAAAATGATATACACTTAACTTTTCTTTTTTACAATATTTAATATAATCATAATTTGAATGAGGGTTATTTTTGTAAAATAATTTATAAAAGTAACACTATTAGGTAGGGGTGATACCCGCATAGTGCGGGGCGGGGGTACCCTCCCCCACACCCCGCCCCGCACCATGCGGGTGATATTGTGTTTAAAAAAAAAATTTGGTCTAAAAATATTTTTTAAACCAAAATTATAATATAATTTAAATAATAAATTAAAATTTATAAATATAAAAAGAATCTAAACTCATTAGAGTTAAATTTTGGATTGTCTTGACCTCCAAGACCAACTTTTATATAGGAGGCCAATGCAATTTAATGACTTGAATATAATTTTAAGTCTTTAATAATTTGTATATATCTATATACAATATATTTATATATTATGTATATAAATATAAATTATTATTTTTTATATATGGTGCGGAGCGGGGGACTGGGCGGGGCCCCGCTGGGGTCACCCCGCCCCCACTAGGCCGTCTTCCTGCGGGGCGGGGGACCTCGCCCCCGTATGGGAGGACGGGCTATCGGAGATAGCCCGTCCTCCCATACGGGGGCCGGGCAGCGGGGCCGGGCCCCATTGCCCACCCTTACTATTAGGTGCGGTTTGGATGATCGTTCCTGCCCCATACCCATGGGTCAGTCACTTCCTGATTGTTGATTCACAGAATTGCGTAAATGACCATTGAACCTTTCTGAGATCACTTCCCCTGCTAAAACAGGAATGGTGCCTGACTGAATCTCGCATGCCGTGAGATTCTCAGGCGGTATCCAGTAACTCAGTTAGACAAGACGGCAATGGTTGTCCCGGTATGAAGAGGATTCATGAGGGCAGAAGCCTGGGGTGAGACGACGAGAGTTGATCCACCTGTTTCCGGAATTCATACTGAGGACGTGAAGCGGCTTTGGACGGGGAGTGGTGACCCCCTATCAAGCCAAAGACTAACTTCACTGCTATACTATACTCGACGATGGCTCCAGACGGTATCAAAAGCCCTAAAGCCTTCGTTGAACTCCGGACTTTAATTCCTTTGAGAATCGTAGAAAAAGATCGAGCAAAGACGGAGGGTAAAAACGTTCAAATTTGGTACGCGCGCGCGGGCGAACGCTTTCCCCTCCTTCGCTTCGCTCGTCCTCCCTCGGGGAGGAGAATGTTTCTCACTCGTATGAGCAGCCTCCGAATTACGGCTCCCCCTCAGCTTTTGGGCAACGGGGGAGCCTCATACTCGGCTGCTCTAGGAGTGAGGCTGGCTCAACCGTTCGTGCGTCCCACCCCGGACTCACTCACTGCGAGTTAACTCATTCATTCTTTTTCTCCCAACTTGTAAGTAGAAATCTGGGCGGGTAGCTTTCTTGCTAGTTTAAGGTCTCTTTTGGTTGCTTAAAGGCATCCTCGCAGAAGAAGCCATGTTTATTATTAGTAATAAACTAGACTTTCCTTGGTCCTCTGGGTCTTTGTAACTAGTTGCCTGCCTGAAAATGCTTTCAATTTGCCTTTTAGACGTCAACTTCATCTGCTCTTGCCTTGTGTTAGCTCAGGCATGCTTCCTCTTGTTTAATGGCATCCCTTGTTGCTTGTTTGCTTTCCTTTTCCTTCTCTAGAGGAAGACTACCTCAGTCTCTAATGCGCAATCAATCAGTTGCTTGCTTCCTATCAATCTCGATTTCTGCTTAGCTGTCTTGCTTGTTTACTGGTTCCCTTCTTTTGCTTATTCGATACTAGTTCCCGTCCTGATATCTCTCCGTCACTAGAATTTTTAAAAAGTCTTCTTGCCCATCCATAACTAGAGGAATCGGGACTTTGCGGTCCCCGATTGGTACAAGAGTCAGGGGAAGGATTGATTGGAGGATGAGAAATTAGCATACCGACTATCCTTCTTCCTTCCCCTTCTTATTCCAATGAAACATTTTTTGTAGTAAGTTTTACAACAAACGAGATATTTCAGAATTGACATAAGGCCTGGTACCTAATTCTATTTACAGTTTTTACTATTCAATTTTATTCGTAGTTAATAAAAAAAGGGCTTGCTTTGCTCGGATGTTATTGCCAAAGCCCCCACGCCAGCTTGCTCTCTCATCCCTCCCACCTTTGCCTATACCTATGCTTCTATTCCCTTCACTGGTTGATCGACGAGTCCACTGGCATCTGGAGCAGTATATGTAACTGAAAGGTATGCCACTAGACCAGGTGCTCGTTAGAAAGGCTACGAACCTTACAACGAAAGGGCTATAGCTTTGTTGGAATTGATTCTGATCGAGGTAGTGTATGGGATGCATCTAAATCCGCGTATGGAACCACAATCTCTGCTGCTAGCTTTGCACTCGGAGGATCTGAAAAGGGCTCCCTTCATTATTTGGTGGAACCGAGCGAAGTGCGGAAGCTAGAGCTAAAGCAAGGTACGAAGCTACAGCTATATGAGGACCGAAATTAAAAAAAGAATTGGATTATGAAATTACGAAACATAATTCATTTTTAATTGGATCAATACTTCCAATTTTTTGAGTATGAGTAAAGGATCCATGGATAAACAAAGAAGGGAGTATTTCTAATCGTAACTAAATCTGCAATTTTATGATTTGTATAAGAGAAATTGAAGCAAAATAGCTATTAAACAATGACTTTGGTTTACTAGAGACATCAACATATTGTTTTAGCTCGGTAGGAACAAAATAAAATGCTTTTCCTAAGGATTATTAAAAATCGAAATAGAGAACGAAGTAACTAGAAAATTGTTATGATCCCCCTCTTCTATAGGGATCATCTAGTGTAAATTTAAACTGAAAAATCAGACCGGATAAAAATTAATTTTATATATTATACAAAATATTATATAAATGAGTTTTATTTATAATATATAATTATCTATTAATTTTTTTTATATATAATGTATATAATTATATATCATATATGAAATAATTTCGTATTATAATTTATAAATTATAACATAAAATGTTAATATTAAATATGAACATTTGTAATTTGTTTGATCATATGTTATTAGTATAATTATATATAAGATAATGTTATTATAATTTATAAAATAAAAGTTTAATCTTAAAGATGAAAATTTAATTGATCATATGCTTTAAACATAAAATATATATATTAAATTATTAATAACATTTTATCATAAGAAGTAACATTTTATTATATATTTTTTACATTTTAAAAAAATTGGAAAACTGGACCGCATCAGATCGAAACCGGTAAAATCGGAGGTACCGCTTTAGGAGGGTAACTGGGGCGTAATCGGTTTTAAAAAATACAAAACTTAAATTTTGTCCAAAATCGGATTGGACCGGACCAGTTACACATCTAGTTTGGATGGTGAGATGAGATAATTTTAAATGAAAATTAAATAAAATATTGTTAGAATATTATTTTTTAATATTATTATTGTTTTGAGATTTGAAAAAATTGAATTGTTTATTATATTGTGTGGTAATTTAAAAAAATTGTAATGATGAGATGAGATGAGATGAGATGAAACATTCTTATTATTCAAACGGGGCCACTCGCATAATTTAAATATTAAGATTCGATTTGTAAGATTTATTTATTAAAATTTATCTTTTAAATCAAATTATGTCATATAAACATTTTATTAAGTGTGTTTTACTCATCAGCTTAAGAATATATATTTTCTTTTATATAAATATATTCATTTTATAACATGTAAAAGAATGTCCCGTGTATCATTATTTGGAAATGTTTGACCTCCAATTTTTGTTGCAGATATCAGTGCACTGATAAATTTTAAATAATTAATAAATTTTATATGATTATTTCATATATCTATTTTTTAAATGTTTTATTTTCTAAAACAAATTCTTTAACTTATCGTCAGTCTGTCCTCCTGACTCTTCTAATTCCACGTCTTCCTTATTCATTTATCACTTATCATCAGTTTAAATAGCCGGTGCGAAAGGATATTCCAATTTCTGACCGTAAAGAGCTAGGAAAAGAAAAGGAAAACGAAAGGAAAAAAAATACGATACCAAATACTTGGCTGTGGAGCTGTGTCTTTCTCCCGACTATTGGCCATGCTTTCTCTCTTTTGTTTTGCTCTCTTCAGAATAAGAGCAATGGAGATAAATGGCCACTAGTGTATGCCCAAGATATGGTTTCGCTTTGCCTAACTCCTTTGCCACCTTCAGCACCACCTGCCCACCCTCGCAAACTCTTCGAATCTTCTTCTTTGTCTTTGAATAGTTATCATTCTATCACAGGAGGAGCTTTAAAGCCCATAGTCGTTAATGGAAACCCACCCACTGTTGTTTCCGCTCCTGGGCGCCGAATTGTTGCAGGTTTGTTTTCAACGCACGTCCTTGTTCTTCTTCTTTGTCTTTTTCGGCTTTTCAAAGTAGACTTCGAATTGCCAATGTTATCTTAGATGGTATATTGGATTGTTTTTTGCCCTTGAATTGTAGGTGTTGGGTTGCAGGCATTCAGTTACTGATAGTAGAATATATTTTGGATGGCTAGTTCCTGTGTTTTACTTCTGTCATGGCTTTGGAAATGAATGGCACAGAAAGTCCAATTAATTTTAGCATTTTCTAGGCAATATTTAGCTGTCTACTGAAAGAACCTGAGTCCACCCGTTTGATTAAATTGCAAATTCTGTATGTGGAACTCCTTTTTTATTTACTAACCAAAAGATTTAGCTGCCATAAGTTGTTTCACCAAATTTTTGTATTTTGTATTTAGATATCCTGTCTTCTTATTTGACATGCATGTATAGTTGGGGATCTTCATGGAGACCTTGACAAAGCAAGATGTGCACTTGAGATGGCTGGCTTGTTGAGTTCTGATGGTCAAGACTTATGGACAGGTGGAGAGACGGTATGGTCTTTACTTGCACGAGAAGAACAGTTAGTGTTGAGTTTCGTGAGGAAGTCTATTCTAAAATTAAGTTCTGCTGCTGCTCTAAAATTGCTCTATGTGAATTTGCAATTGCGATTTGTTTAATGGCAGAGTAATGAAATAGTATACAATTAAGTAAACGAGAAGAGATGCAATTCAGGAAATTGGGGGATATATAAATTTATAGAGCCAAGGAGCAATTACTTGCCACGTTGAGAGGGTTGGTTTGTGAAATACACTTAAAAATATACTATCTTCTTATTGGTCCATTCTGAGCATGAAAGGACTTGATGTGCAGTTCTCTAGATGAATTGCCTATGTAGGGAGTTTATTGTGTTATTCTTCTGCTGAAAGCAGTTAAGTTCCTACAGCTTTTATTGGTTCTTTCTTTGCTGACTCAGGTATTAGTTCAGCTTGGAGATGTACTAGATCGAGGTGAAGATGAGATAGCTATTTTGTCCTTGTTGAGATCATTGGATATTCAGGCCAAAGCCAAAGGTGGAGCAGTTTTTCAGGTTTGTGCTGCTAAAAGTGAACAGCTCTGAACACTCTTGCAAAAATGCATGTGATGCTCAATTCACTCTCTTGTAATGATTTTCTAATCATGTGTAAGGGAAGGATGATGTTTCTATTTGACATCTTAAGATAGCTATTAACTCCAAGAAAGTGTCATTGATTCGTTTGGATTCCCTCTTTCAAATTTCTGAGTTGTACTTCATTCTAGTTGACTTGAAAAAGTGTTTCTGAAACTTAAAGAATTACATTTCTAAATCTTCTCATCTCAATTTATATGCTGTTAACATTCTTCATCTGGTTTTAGGTCAATGGGAATCATGAGACCATGAATGTTGAAGGGGATTTCAGATATGTTGAATCGGGGGCATTTCATGAGTGTATTGATTTCCTGGAATACTTGGATGAATGCAGAGGTGACTGGGAAGAAGCTTTTGTTAGTTGGATTGGTGCGTCTGAAAGATGTAAAGAAGATAGGAAAATGTCCCAAAATTATTGGGGTCCATTGAACTTGGTGAAGGTACTAAAATTCTCTTTCCTATCAATTAACTTTTGGAACTTATAGTTTTTATCTTGTTTTCTTCTCAATAGTCAGGAACAACTGTTGATAAATGGTTTCTGTTATTCTTTTTACTATTACTTTGTTGATATTAGACTATGAGAAAACAGTTCCTGTTGGTAGCCACATTGTCTGGCTCACTTCCATTCATAAAATTGGAAGAGCATGAACATAGGTTGAAGTTTAGATGAGTAGACCTTACGTGGGGCAGCTTGAGGTGACTTTCTTCAAACCAATGATTTTTCGACGTGGACAGGCTTAGAATTTTATTTCCCAAATTTAGCTGAGTGAAAAGTTAAACTTCATAATTGCTCATGTCCTCTCTTCATCTATACTGCTTACAATTACATGGCAAAGCTTCAAGTGTCCAGGCATGAGACATAAGCTTCAAAATACCTCTTCTTTATATCATCAAATAACTGAATGTGTTGGCTATTATGTACTTATTTTAGTATCGTATTTCCTGATGAAAGGCTTGTAAAGGAAACAAATATGTTGGAAAGAACAATGAGTGTTTGTTTTCCATATGAAAACTTGTTGTCATGTTTGATTGTTTAAATAAGATATTAGCTATCCAGCATCTCTTAAAAATGACTAGTTTATTTTTTCCTCATCAGTGATTTCTCAATATTATTGTAATAACATTATTCAAATATTAAGACAGAGGCAAAAGGGGGTGATTGCGAGATCTATGCTCCTGAGACCAGGTGGTCTATTGGCATGTGAGTTGGCACAGCATGCTGTTATACTTAAGGTTAATGACTGGGTCTTCTGTCATGGTGGCCTTCTTCCTCATCATGGTAATATAATACTGCCATTTGGATGAAATGATTTTATTGTAAAATCATTGCCTGTTCAAACCTAGAAAAGCATTTTTTTTTTCTTATTCTTTGAAATGCCTGATAGGAGTTTTGATCATTCTGCAGTTGCGTATGGCATTGAAAGGATGAACAGGGAAGTATCTCATTGGATGAGAGGTCTCAGTGAGGGTGAAAATAGTCCTCAGGTCCCTTTCATTGCCACCAGGGGTTATGACAGTGTTGTATGGAACCGCCTATACTCATCAGATATTTCAGATTTGGAGGATTATCAGATTAAGCAGGCAAGTCTTTTTACACGACACTGCATATTTTCCCTTTCTTATTCAAGAAATCTGCTGATACTTGAATAACATAAATTGATTTTCACCTGGAAAAGACGCTAGCTCTAACAGCGAATTGAGGACATGGGCAATCTAGGGTGTCTGTTTGTTGATTAGGCCATCTGTCATCATGAACCTGAGTTGCTTTCTATTTTTTTGAACTTTTGTTGAAAAGTGATGGAGGTGGACTACAAAGAACAACGTTAATTTTGTACTGTTGTGATATTCATATTCTGTGACTCGTGTTGGGCTTTTTGTGTGGAGCTTGGTTTTGTTTTGTGGCGGCCCAATTTGATAATGCAACCCGATAAGGATTTGTTGAAGTTTTTGGTGGATTTTTGGGTTTTTTTTACCCAATTTTAGAGCCTAAACCGGTCTGACCCGACCCCTAATAGGGTTCAAAATCCTTTGCAGCTTTGTGGACGTAGGCACATTGCTGAATCATGAAAATCTTGTGTGTCTTGTGTGATTGATTTCGTTTTTGCTTTACTTTTTCTCTTATCTACGTTATCATTCAAAACATCTTGGTACTAAAAGTATATGCTTCACAGATACATGCTATTCTTGAGGAGACATTGCAAGCAGTTGGTGCGAAAGCAATGGTGGTGGGGCACACTCCTCAAACTGTTGGGGTGAATTGGTATGGCAATGCACTTCATTATGGGTATATTACTACAAAGTTATTTTGATATCTTCAAAGTCTGACCATACTTTCCAAATTCTGCAGTAAATACAACTCTAGCATATGGCGCATTGATGTGGGAATGTCCAGTGGAGTTCTTAATTCAAGGCCAGAGGTAAACTTAAAATCATTGTCACCCAAGATTATTGTGTCAAAACATTAAAGATCTGATTCAGTTGAGCCACTCTATGACACTTCTCTGGCATCACTCTGCGTAGAGCGCTTACCTCTTCTGTACATTACTGGTGTGTTCTACAACAACCTCACTGGCCACCCGAGGGGAATGGGATTAAGTGTAACGCAATAAGGGCATTTAATTTTACTTTTAGTCCCTTGTCTTCAATTTTTTGGGTGATCATGGTTTATCAGGTTGCGTTTGGACTTTGAGATGATCTATGAATAATAATGTTTTGTGGGTCCCATTGAGATATGTTTGAATGTAAATACGTTGAGATATGTGTTTAAATACATAAAGTAGGTTGAGATGAATATTATTTTTTTTTTTTTTTTTATGGGAAGTTGAAAAAGTAGTGGGTCCTATTAATGATTGAGTTGAGATGAGGTCAACAACCAAACACAGCCGAGCCCTGGGGCTAGAGTTTCTGGGGTTTGATGTTTGTGGGAGGCATAGGTCTTTCTCCAAGCCTGAATCTTGATTTGAGTGAAGTGAATTCTTTTGTCATTTATGAGCTGATCTGATTGGATTTTATGATAAGTCCATCTCTAAAGCTGAATTCATTTACATTTATTTCTTACAAGCTTCAGTTTCTGCTTGATATTACATTTATATTGTAAAAAGGAATTGGGAAATAACTGTTTGATATCTGTTTACCAGGTTCTAGAAATAAGAGATAATATGGCAAGAGTTGTGAGGAGCAGAAGGGACACATATAGTCAACTCCAAATTGCTGATTATACAAATAATCAATCAAAATGAAAGACGAGGTATGATGAAAAAACAAGTCGTTTTTTTTCCCCCTTTTAAATCTTATGTTCTATTACAGTCTGAACTAGACATTGGTTTGTGCAAGGACACACTACCCGGTGCTGCATTTTTTGCACGTTCAGAACCTCTATTTTGTTTTTCGTTTTGAGAGCTTGGATGCCCATGCCATAATGCTTTCTCTAAACTCCTGTATTTGCCAGTTCTTTTTTGTTGATGATAAGTTTCTCTTTTAGCAATTGATGTATGAGATTCATTTGCTAAGAGTTTAGGATGCTCATTTCAACAGAGAAAATATAGAGATTAGTAGTGGTTTCTAATTAAAGACCTTAAAAATGTCAGACGCTACCAACTCGAGTATAAAATTCAAGGCATCTCGAAATTTTTGATGTTGTAAGGACGGTAGACAAATGAATATCGACACTGTACCGTCTTTGATGGCAAATTAGCAAAGATTCTAGGTGTAAGAACAATCAAATGTAAATTTTACTAATTTTTGTTGTATGTGTTTGCAGTAAATACTGTCGATACTCGACTCCGATACAGTTATGATATACCTTGTATTCTATCAATAAGCCGAATGGTGGCAAAGAAGCAGAGTTGGTGGTGATGATTTTAGAGGGCACAAGAAGAGGCAAAGCAAGCATATTCGATGTTGAAAAGGGAGATTATTCTTTGGCATGGCTTTGATGTAAATGGAATTTGCTTATACTGGATGTAAAATTCATTTATGCCATCAATGAAAGTTGTAAATAGATTTCTGAGTATAAATGAGATCAAGAGAAGATATAATTCTAATAACTTTTGTTCATATGTTGCGCCAACTCTTTGATACAATATGTTGTTTCTTTTACAATATCTACAGGGCAAATTTATCAAACCCAGTCACAGAGTTTTCTGGGGCGATTTTCTAGCGCATGCAAGGCGCTAATTTGACACGGAAGTAAGATAGTTTGAGTTGAATATTTTTTAGATTTTAAGAAATGAAGGAGAAAATATTGAATAAAAAATATGATAAAGTTAAGATATAATAATATAGTTTTATAATATTATTTTTGTTTGAGAATTTGATGGAATTGTATTTTATTTTTTATTTGAAAAGTTTGAAAAATTGTAATGATTAGTTTGAAAATTTTGTATTTAAATTATATTTAAAAATAAGATAAAATGAGATTAGATAAAAATTCATCTAAGGTCCCAAACCTGCCATTAGTTGTAAATCTTATCGTTCTAATCATATTTCTTAGTGCAACGTAATTTAAATAAAATGATTGTTTATTTAAAAAGTTGATATAAAATTGTGGATGGAAAGTAAAATTGCTGGAAAAATTAAGGTGGAGTTTGGACAGTGACTTGAGAACTTTAAGATAAGATAAATTGAAATAAAAATTAAAAGTGAAAATAAATATTTTAGAATATTATTATTATTTTAATATTTAAAAAATTAAATTATTTATTATATTTTATATAAAAATTTAAACATAAAGTGAGATAAGTCCATAAAATAAAAAAGCAATTATACAAAGTATGCACTTAGACAACACTTTATTTTGTCTACTCCTACCAACGTTAATCCGTCAGTGGTAGAACCGTAGAAGTGGCAGTTGGCTGGTTTCCTTGGTTTTCATGCCCATCTCCAACGTCCACCTTCGTAAACTCCGCTAACCTAAACACCCCCTGCGCATTATATCGCCAACCCTTCACACACGCAGACGCAGTCTTTATATATGCACTCTCTTCTACTTCACCATCATCCTCTCATCCTGCGCACACCCTCTTCTTCTTCTTCGTCCTCTTCACGCCTCGCTACTCTTTCGCTCTCCACCATGGCTACCTCTTCTTCCTCCCTAACTCTCCCTTCCATTTCTCTCCAGAAGCTTTCTTCTTTCAATGCATCCCATTCATTCAAGAGCTCCAATTCCTCTTTTTGGTTCAGGAATGTGACTCTTCGGAGTGCTAGAGATCGAAATCTTGACCGATCTAGGGTTTTTATGAGTGCTTCGGTTGGATCCCAGGCCGTTGTTGACGATGCTTTGTTCTCGGATTATAAGCCCAGCTCTGCTTTCCTGTTTCCTGGTCAGGTAGTTTGACGTTTCGTTTTGCTTTTGTTATATATCGGCACGGATGTACATTTATTTACGAAATTATATAAAATCTCTATCAATTATTTAAAAAAAAAAATCAAATCAGTGAGTAATTGAGACGAAAAGTTCTGGTTTTGGGATTAATTTGATAACAAAATTGCCATTCAGAATTGTTGAGGTAAAGAGTTCATTCGTGTAGTATAAGGCGGTGTGTATACATTGGACACTCCGCTGAATTGAATAGTTAATCCTTTTTCTTTAATAAGTAAAGTGAATAAGTAATCCTTCTATTTGTAGCTTCATAAAGTACTATACACTATCCTTCCATTACTGTTGAATTATTACGATAATATTATCTCATAACTATATGTTTGTGCAGAATGAAATGGTTTAATTTTGTAAATTCTTGAAGTTGACCACATGCTTTGAATAGAAAAAGAATGCCCTTGTAGTTTCTAATTTCAATGATAATGAAGTTTCAGCGAGACTGAATAAAGATTGTATAAAAGGAAGTAACTATTGGAAATATGGCGGAAAAAGAAATGGTGTTATGAAATCATATGAGGTTTGGAGGAGAGGAAGATAAGAACAGTAGAAAGGCTTCTTCTATGCTGGGGGAGAGAGATGCCTGGGAGCTCACCAATAAACCATCCATATGCATGTTGAATACCACTTCATCCTCTTAGCTTAAGACTCTAGGTTGGTTTTGGCCCAATTGTGTATATTATTTGAATGGTTGGCCCATTGGCCGTGTATTGTGGACAATTGTGAGGGAGTTGAAGCTTCGACTATTATGGAAATCAAGTTAACCATTAATCCACTTGTTTTCAATTGCTAGGGCAGTCTTTGTGCTGCCCTTTCAGCTCAGCTTTGTAGCAGTTCATCCTAGTTGCAATCAAGTATGAAAGTGGCTGTTTACTTTCTGGTTTGGCCTAGAGTGAAATACCAAAACGTACACAAGACAAGTTTCTGAATCACACAGTTCAGGGTGAAGACCAAGGAAGTTTAGAGAGACATAAGTTTATACCCCATTGTAGAGCATAATATATTAATTTATCTTTGTTTAAATTGATTTTTGTTATTTAATGGGTATAAAACTCATCTTTTCTTCGGAAAATACATCATCTGACATTGTGCTTCTTGTTTCTGTGTTTTATTGTTTTTAATCTCAGGGTGCCCAAGCAGTTGGTATGGGAAAGGAAGCACAGAATGTGCCTGCTGCTGCAGATTTGTACAAGAAAGCAAATGATCTATTAGGGTAGAATTAATTAACTTACTTTGTACTATTTTCTGTGATTTTGATCTTTTTCTTTTAAGCCTGGGAAACTGTATTTCAGTCCATATTTGGATCATTTTCTCATGATTAATAAAAATGGTATATGTACGACATGACATTTCTCTTGCAAGCAGGTTTGACCTTCTGGATATTTGTGTCAATGGACCAAAAGAGAAGCTAGATTCAACTGTTATTAGCCAGGTATTCCACCTGAACACTTTTACCGGTTTCTTTCACAACGTTTTATTACAATTATAATTAGTGTAGAGAACGACAAGCTGCTCTGTATTATTTATATAACCGCATAGACTCCATTTGACAACTGAAAAACATTATTTTAGACTTTTAGTCCTTTTTTGAACTTCTAAGATCTCTACTCTTTTGTCCCTTCTCTGCATTAGTATTTGCTTATTATTTCTGATGGAACTTCTTCACTTTTTATAATGCTACATTGAATTGCCAATGCTATCGAATTTCGACTATCTTATCCATTTTTATTATGGAAGAAGATTTCCAATTGACAGTTATTAGTCAGCATCTGATACTGTACTTCTGCAGCCAGCTATCTATGTCACGAGTCTAGCTGCTGTAGAGTTACTTCGTGCACGTGATGGAGGTCAGCTGATAATTGATTCTGTTGATGTCACATGCGGCCTTAGCCTGGGAGAATATACAGCTCTGGCATTTGCTGGGGCTTTTAGGTGAGTCATCCAACTCAACAAAATTACTTGCACATGTCACGTTTTCCATGTGAAAGCAACATTGTGCTACATGAACACAAAGAAATCAAATAGATAGACACACCCTTCTATTAATGTATGTTTAGCATATCATTGACTCAATAGAATAGGAGATTATCACACCCATAGACTCCTGGCTTACCTGCCTTTCTAGTTCATATGTCGGAAATCCTTTACTTTCCTTTCATTCCTGTATTGACATATCCTTCTTCTGGATTTTTTTTAATCTGTAAGCTTTGAGGATGGACTCAAGCTGGTCAAATTAAGGGGAGAAGCTATGCAGGTACCCATCCCATAATTGGTAACAATTGTTGTAGTCTTATCTTCCAGATATATATTTGTACTTCCTTCTAGCTCTTTTTTCTTTTTGGACTGGCTCTAGGAAGCTGCCAATGCTGCTAAAAGTGCCATGGTCAGTGTAATAGGACTGGATTCAGAAAAGGTTCAGCAGTTGTGTGATGCGGCCAATCAAGAAGTTGACGAAGCTAATAAAGTTCAGATTGCAAATTACCTATGTCCTGTAAGATTCTTTTAAATCTGCCTTTTTTGATTAGCCGAGCTGGGTAATTTGCTTCTCCACTAATGTGATGTACATTTGATTCTTTTCATTGGATGCATTTTACTACGGTAGGGAAATTATGCTGTATCTGGAGGTGTGAAAGGAGTGGAAGCAGTAGAAGCCAAAGCAAAATCATTCAAGGCTCGAATGACGGTATTTCTCTCTTTAAATTTGAGCGCTGTCTAGTGCCATCTTTGCACCGGCAATAAAGCTGCCTCTTACCTCTTTTCTCAGGTGCGCCTAGCTGTTGCTGGTGCTTTCCACACCAGTTTTATGGAACCAGCTGTCTCGAGATTGGAAGCTGCATTAGCAGCTACTGAGATCAGAACTCCAAAAATGCCAGTTATCTCCAATGTTGATGCACAGCCACATGCGGATCCTGACACAATTAAGAAGATACTGGCACGCCAGGTATGCTTATCATAACTTGCACTTCTCAAGCTTCAGCTGGAAATATAAATGCATCATAAATGCAAAATTACAGGTGACTTCACCTGTTCAATGGGAAACAACAGTGAAGACTCTCCTGACCAAGGGGTTGAAGAAGAGTTATGAATTGGGACCTGGAAAGGTATAATATTCAGACTTCAAGCCTTGGGGTATCTACTAAAATCAGGGACACAAACTCGCTAGAGTCAATTCTTAATGAGCTCTCTCATCTGTTCCTTGTAAATTTTTGTATTAGGTTATTGCCGGCATTGTGAAAAGAATGGACAGGAGTGCTGACATTGAGAATATCGGTGCTTGAGAAGGTCATTGGAAGTAGCTCCTTCGGCGGCATCTTGCGGTAGTCATATTCGTAGCATTTTGGAGTTCGAGAAGATGCTCCTCATTCAAGAATTAGCCAGATAATACATTAGGTTGGATTTTTTTGGGTAGTATAGACCGGCATGAGATTTTTCTTTGGCTCCATACCGTAGAAGTTTGAGAGTTACTTTCGTCGACGTTCATGACTGAAAATAAAACAATCCAGTTCTGTATTGTAAGGTGTCTATTTACTATGGTAGTGCATTTGAGGGTTTGTGGTGGCGATAGGCCCATATTTATAGTTTGGTGCGTTGTATAAGATAGAAGGGAATCATCAGTTTGATTTTTATCTTATGTGATTCAATTGGCTTTCATCAGTTGTGACTGATTAATCATAAGTCCTTTGATATTTAATCATCACAGAGGAACTAACATTCCACACGACGAAAATTAGAGAACACATTATGCCATCCAACAATGAACAGAAACACTTTATGTTGCTGCACAGCAAAGTGTCTTTGTGTTGGCAATTCAATTGCAGTCTCACAAAAATAACCAAGAACAACGATACAAGGAGAAAGAAAAGGAAAATGGTGTCCCACAGAGCTACCCACAAACCCAACAGCAGAAAATGTGATATCTATTTAGGAAGTTTAAAATACAAGATCAAGATGAATATGGCGATGAGCGATGACAAGAACTGCAATATTAATGGAGCCAAATTATCCACTTATTCCTGCTCATTCCTGCGGTCAAAACTCCAATGCAGCGTGTTATGAGCATGCAACAGAGACTTTCGCTTTGAGGAACTGAAACACCAAGCTCCTCTGTTTCCAGCACGGTTCTTCTACTTTTCCTTAATTCTGTCGCCAGATTTGCCTCTCTCTCCATTGACATCATTAATCTTGTTCTCTGATCAGCAGATGTCTTGAGTTCATCTGCCATACCAAATCCCAACAACTCATCTCGGGGCCCTGGCAGCTGGATTTAATATAGGTATATATGGATCGGATCGGATCGGACTGGACTGATTAAACCCTAGTGAAGTCTTCGGTTAAAAAAAAATTCTCTCTCCAAATTGATTAGGTTGCGGGTTTCTTGCTTCATGATCCATTTTTTGAATCAAAAGATTTCACTTCATCGATTCCAGACTTATATCTCAGAAACTCTGTGTTTCTCCTTTGCTTTTGTTTAAGCAGACAAATCTATATCACGTCCTTCCCAGAGAAAATCTACAAGCAAAAAAAATTTTAGCAGAAAATGTGCACGAACCTCTTACAGCTGCCGAACCCTTTCTACATGGCCTCATGCAGGGCAAAGTTACTACTTCTACGCGTAACATATGATGATGCATACACAATGTTACAATGAGCTTGTTCCTAAATCAAGAACACCAGCTGCCGTACAATCATCCACTGTTATCACATTTGCTTATCAATTCAGACCGATTCACCCAAAAACTAAATATTGCTCAAGTTGATTGAAAACAATGATTACGATTCAACGTACTTTCAAATCTTTGACAAAAATCAGAGGCAGAAAAGGGGGAAAAAAGAAGCAACTCCAATCCGATACAAAGAAGATCCTCTTCCAAGTCTCAGTTCTGAAGTGTACTTGGGTTGTGATGCGGTGGTTGCCTGAGTCTCCGAAGGCGATCGATCCATTGTGCCTCGGGGACGTGGCTCACCCAATCAGGAGCCACTCCACCGAACGAAACCCCACGCATGGCCTCCATCACTCGCGTCGCATTCTCCGGCGTTAGCGGAGCGTTCCTTCGACTCTCGTCTTCTCTGAAAGCCCTCAGAACTGCCGAATCCGAACCCGAATCCGAAGCCAACCTCATCCTCTCTTCCTCCTCGTCTTCGCTGCTCTTCTCATCCTCCTCCTCCTCAAGGTCGTCGTTTATTTCAAGAGACGCTATCCCGTTCTCTGCTTCCACGGATTGCGTGTAGTTCCCGCCATTAGTGAGGCGTTGGTGTAAACCAGAGGCGTGATCTTCGTCTGAGCTGACTTCGTCGTCGTCAACGGCGGAGATAGGCTGATAGTATTCCGGCGCCTCGTCGGGATTCGAGTCGGAATCGCTTCCGTGAGCGCCGTCTGCGAATGCGATGCACATTGGTAGTACAAATTGTGTGGAGATAGCAACAAAGCAAGATGATTGAGAAGAGATACAATTGGGTGCAAAGAATAGTGCTTAGGTCAGGTAATTGAAGAGAGACTCGACGTAATTACTTTCCATAATAGGGAGAATAATCGGTTTACATACCTTCAACAACATCAGTAGAAGAGTTAGAAATAGCGTTCATATTTTGAGATCCAGATTTCAGATGGATAGAGAGGAACGATGAGATGAGAAAAAGAGAGAAGCAGTAGTTGAATTGTGTTGAATAGAGAGGAACGATTGATTTAGATAGATTACGGATAAAAAAACTTAAAAGAGTGGAAAATAACAAAATCGAAAATCCAAATGCACCAGCCGGGAATCGAACCCGGGTCTGTACCGTGGCAGGGTACTATTCTACCACTAGACCACTGGTGCTTATTGCTTTGTTAAATTTACATATAGGTTATTATTTGAAAGGGAGTCTGAGGGGGAACTAGAAGTTTTTCTATTTTAATATATTGTTTGTGATAAGAGTAATGCTAAATATAGTCATAGCGTGTGCAAGTCTCAAGTACTCATTTTGAAAAAAATGTGAGATCCTAGATTTATCCACTTTTAAAAAAAAAAAAAAAAATGCGATACTTATACACCATGAGACCGCAAATATCATTTCTCTTATCATAAATGGGCTGCTATTTAGGCATTTATTCACCCTAATGTATGAAACCAATCTATTTTGCAACTCAATAAGAAAGGTAAATCTTGAACTTCACTTGGCATTTCAGAAATCCAGTATCCCATGATCATCATGATTATGGCACCAATAACAACAGGTTAGCAGAGTGGAATTAGTTAATGGGCAGTTTGATAATGTTTTTTTAAATAGAGTACGCGAGAGTTGAACACCCTAAAATTACATCTAACATTATCCTTCCGACCACAAAGTTGTTTCGACTATAGCAAGATACAGAGATGTGGCTGATGCTGGTATGCTTGTGTTCCTTAAAACAATTAGCATCATTTTAACCAGAAAAATTACATAATTGGATGCCGATGCTCTAAGTGAAGGATGATGCCCCGGAAACTACTGCACCATTTACTTTTTACAAATAGCTTTAATATGTTGGAAAATTCATGTAACCATGGAAGTTCCTTTTTACGTCACTCTCTCAATTGTTAAATGGGAAAATATAGGTTGTGATTAGCCTTAAAAAGACTCATCCACTTACAATTTGCTCAATTTATTTTGAGAAAAAAATTCACCCGATATACGTTGACCCAGGAGAAAATAACATGCAGATACATTGAGACATTATTTGAATTTGAATGAATTTCTAATTCTTAGTTAAGAGGGATGTAACCAAGACCCAAATTTCAATTTTGATTTTGAAATAGTAGGATAAAGGATGCATAAATATTTAAAGCCTGGTGTTCCTAAGGTCGTGCAAAGATGAATGAGACGACATAAATTATTCTGGTAAAAAAAAAAATCAATCATAATAACTATATGGAAGTAGATATATATATAAAAAAAGGGGAATTTCAGATGACATAAAACGGCAAGAACAAAATATCTGAAATATGTCAATAACATAACATCCGCCTGCTTATGGAACAATGGTTACTAATAACAACAAATTTGTGATGCCATGCAACCTCCCTTAACTTTCTCTTTCTCAT
The DNA here is from genome assembly GCA_003123785.1 of Pterocarya stenoptera. Lineage (NCBI taxonomy): Eukaryota > Viridiplantae > Streptophyta > Magnoliopsida > Fagales > Juglandaceae > Pterocarya > Pterocarya stenoptera. The sequence continues at coordinate 55,665 of QEOT01006715.1, forward strand.
CTGACTGAANGGGGGGGGGGGTGCTTATTAACACCAGGAAAAAAAAAATATCAATAGGATCATAAAAGTTGACATCTTATACAGCTAAAACTCACCAGCTACTCCGATTGCTACCACTTAAACTGTGGTCAGATCAGTGGGAAAAATGCTTATTCGTCTTGCTTGCCCATCCCTCTCATGAAGCAAACTCTATTTATCATTGTGTAGAGGTATCCGTGAAGCAGATGCAAAATAAGGAATGCCCTTTTTCTTGAAGGTTTTTTCGGGTGATTGTGCCACCTTTACTGCTGACTATTGAGTTCTTGGAAGAAAGCTTTTGAGGCTTCATATGTAGACCAGCAAATCGCAGCAGCAGGAGAATGGAAAAGCATCCGTGGAATCCATCCCCGCATAAGCCCTCTGTATCCATCCTTTTTAACTATTGTTTGAATTACATCCCGGATTGAGCCACTTTGAAACCTGTCGCATCCACAAACACCCTGTACATAATTTAAATGTTACAAATTATGTTAAGCATTTCGTTACCTGTAGGATTAGTCACTAACCACCATTCAGATCATCTTAAAAAATTCCAATTAAGGAGTTAGTATTTACCAATGAACATAACTACACAGCTGCTTTTCAACACTATTCTATTGTTCAATTATCCTTTTATTCATAATATTGTTGGATGGTTTAAACAGATAAGAACAGTTGGTTGAGGAAGGATCACCAAAAACAGAAAGCAAGTAAGGTCTAATTCATGGCACACCCTAACCAAGTTTAGGAACAGTAAAGTGCAGTAGAAACAGCGTTAAGTGTATGGGACTTAAACTACCATCGTACCGATCAAATTCACAAGCTAGCAGTTTATACTTATCCATTTAAAGGATATAATTGGATATCTATTGGCTGACTTAATGTTATCTAATCTCAGTTAAATGCAAACCAATGAATTTGTCACAGATAACTAGTTGTTTGATTAATTACTCTTAACGCTTTTGGTTCCATGCTACTTCACCAAAAGAAGTGAGGATTAAGGATCAGTGTGATCCCTCACCAATGGAAGTACATACGGTACATCACAGATTTCTCACTTCACCATTTCTGCTATCAAACTTCACCAGGCACAAATCAAGTACATAATAACTCTAGACATTTAGCATTGAGGCAGTGAAACTCAAATGTAATAAATTGCAACACCATGAAAATCTATTGAATAGCATCGCTCTTTCAGGGCAAGTCAATTACCATCCAATTTCTTTTAAATTTGTCAGCTATAAGATTATAGCGATATTCATGCACTAGATAGATTCAGACACTAATGAAAGTAGAATCCAATCCTAATGGAGATGGAGATTATCATTGAGTCTGCAGTAGGAAAGAGACACAACTATCAAGTACAACGGGTAGCTTGCGTCTGGTAGCAAAGATCAATATTTGCAGCGAAAATCTTGTTTGTGTTTAATTTTTTGGTTACTACCTAAGAATTCAAACTCTTCTAAGAGAGATATACTACGCTTCCACAATACTACGCAGCCTAATTTACGGAAAACAGCTTAAAACACACAAAACAATAAAGAAGGGTTATACCTGACACTGCAATTGGGTCTTGACCACATCGAGCGGTGTGGTCACAGCAGCAGCCAAGGCGCCAGCAG
>QEOT01006723.1:6116-92153 GCA_003123785.1 Pterocarya stenoptera
CCCCCCCCCCCCCCCCTCAATCGTATATTAGTTGAAGAAAAGACGGGGTGTTTTTGTTTTCCCCTGAAGGAGAGCTCTAATTTGAAGTCTCTGTCTCTCCTCAATCGATCTTAATTCTCCTCCTAGTTGCCTTGTCATGTGTGTATATGTGTGTATAATGATATAAAGAAGTGTTCTAATTGATATTTTTCTTTCGTTCCTTTTCAACTATATTTAGAGAACTCAAGAAATGTAGGTTGCTACTAAATCTGACAAAACCTACATTGCCATAGTCGACAAGAAGAGCAAACTAGGGCATTATCGGGTTAGCAGCAGAGAGAAAATTAGGGAAAAATCAGGGAGTTTAGTGATCAACATGTAAATCTTCTTGATTGAAAATTAATTCTCTAGTGTTTTACATGTAGTATTTATATGTGTAAAATGACATCTTCTAATAAGGCACGTGTGCTGTTACTGATATGGAAACTAATACTCCCCCTCAAGAAGGAGTGTATAAATCATTAACACCCATCTTGCATAATAGAAAATGAAATTGGACTACACCAAGAGGCTTTGTCAAAATATCACTGAGTTGATGAGAGCTAAAGACGTGAAGGGGCTTGATAATTCCATCTTGTAACTTCCCTCGAACAAGATGACAGTCAATCTCAATATATTTGGTTCTTTCGTGAAACATTGGGTTTGCAACAAAATAAAGTATGCCTGGTTGTCACGAAACATGAGAGCAGGTTGTGGATGAGAGATGTGAAGATCTCGAAGGATAGAAAGGAGCCAATTGATTTCACAGGTGGCGGAGGCCATGGCCCTATACTTGGCTTCAGCGGAAGACCGAGAGACAATCTACTACTTTTTGGACTTCCAAGAAATAAGGGGGTCACCAAGAAAGATTAGATAGCCTGTGAAAGAACGTCTTGAATTAGGGTAACCAGCCCAATCTGAATTGGTGAAAGCCTTGAGATGAAGAGTGGTGGTTGTTGGAATAATAAACCTTGGACAAGAGTAGACTTTAGGTATCGTAGGATGTGATGAACAACATCTAAATAGGGTTGCCGAATCTTATCCATGAACTAGCTAAGGACTTGAATTGAGTAAGCCAAATCAAGCCTAGTGATAGTCATGTAAATCAATCACCCAAGGAGTCTACGATATGAGGAAGCATCTTGTAGAAAGAGGCCATCTTCCTTGCTAAGTCTCAGATTTTGTTGCATAGGAAATTCCAGAGGCTTGGAACCTAGAAAGCTAGTCCTCAAGAATAAGGCATACTAATGCTGATTGAGGGCAATAGCTTTGGCAGACCGAGCCACTTCCAAACTAAGAAATAATTTTTAATCTCCAAGATCTTTGATTTTGAACTTCTGATCAAGAAACACCTTTAAATTGATAATAAAGGGAAGGTGATTGCTAGTAAGAATGATATCATCCACATAAATCAAAGTATGGTAAAGTGCCTTGAATCATGCAAAGTGAGCAATGAATGATCAGATTGAGATTGGATGAAGCCATAAGAGTTGAGAGCTGAGGAGAGTTTGGAAATCCACTGACGAGAGGCTTGCTTAAGCCCATATAAAGGCTTGTTTAGTTTGCATACTTAAGGCTCCCCCTTACGGGAAAATCTAGGTGGTATGTCCATATACATGTCTTCCTCCAACTCATCATGAAGAAATGCATTGATCACATTTAACTGGTGGAGAAACCAATTTTAAGAGGCTACCACAGCTAGAAGACATCTCATAGTTACAAGTTTAGCCACAGGAGAGAAAGTTTCTTGGAAATCAAGGCCTTTAACTTGTGTATAACATTTTGCAACTAGACTCGCTATGTATCTTTCAATGCTACCATTAGAGTTATATTCAATTTTGTACACCTATTTATAGCCTATAGGTTGTTTTCCCTCAAGTAAATGAGTGAGGGTCCAAGTATGATTGAGCTCTAAGATTGTAATCTCAACAGCCATGGCTTCACTCCAATGGGGGTGTTGGACAACTTGTTTGAAAGTTTTGGGTTTAGCGTGTGTAGAAATAGATAAAACAAGTGATTTATAGGAAGGAGATCATTTCTGGTAAGAAAGAAAGTTGGAGATATAACGAGAGGTATCTAGCTTGCAATGGTAATCCTGCAAGTAAATAGGTGCTTTGCGAGTTCGAGAAGATTGCCGAACAACAACTGAAGCGGCTAGTGCAGGAGAAGAAGAAGATGAGCGTTCTTGGGAATTGGAAGATGAAGATGAAGACAGGGGCATGGCTGAATGATCAGGAGGATGCATATTTAATGGAGGGAAAGACTCAAAAATTGGATGAGGAAGAACAAGGGATGAGGATTCTGAAGAAGTAGGGGTGGATGATGTGGAAAGGAAAAATGGTTTCAAAAAATACTACATCCCGTGAAACAGAAAAGTATGGTTTTCAAGGTCAAAAACTTTGTAACCTTTTATTTTGAAGGGGTATAAAAAAAGAAGAAGACATTTTCTAGCTCGAGGATCGAATTTATGTCAATTTTGAGAGAGAGTGGAAGCAAAACATAGGCAGCCAAGGACTTTGAGGTGGGAATATGTGGGTAGTTTGGAAAAGAGGGCCTCATAAGGTGATTTGTTGGATAGAAGTGGGGTGGGGGTTTGATTGATAAGCTAGGCTGCTGTGAGAACACGTTCACCCTAAAATCTCAATGGAAGGTGAGCTTAAAACCTCAAGGAGTGAGCAATATTTAGAAGGTGTTGATGTTTTCTTTCAACTACTACATATTACTGAGGTGTCTCAACAGAAGATTTTTGGTTAATGACTTCTTTAGAGGCATAGAAATCAGGCATATGAAATTCAATGCCATTGTCAGATATGAGGGCTTTGATCTTTTTGTTGAATTGTGTTTCAATGAGGGAGAGAAAGGAGTGAATTAATTTTTGGGTTTCCCTTTGTTATGCACGAGATAAAGCCAAGTACAACTTATAAACAGAATTCAACGCACATATAAATGTAACCCTTGTATAACTCCTATGATGGCACTATAAGAAAATGGCATTTTGTGAGCAATTCTTTTGCAACAATTTTAATTTAGTCTGAAAAAGTAAATTTTTTTCATTCCCATTATTTTATTTCCGACGTGTAAAAATTCGTCTCTAAAATAACTTTTTTTTATCAAAATATATCGCCGTAAATAATCTCGATGGAAAAAACTAATTCCTCACCTTTGTATCTTTTATGGTGACATTAATTTGCCGCTAAAGAGTCTATGTGGTATTTTTTTATTTGCGGCAACTAGTTAACTATTTATGATGACAATAAACGACCACAAAAGGTCAATGTGGAAAATCTTTTGTTCTTTCCCCCCATCCCAGGGTCCATGTCTCTCTATTTCTTTTTCTCTCTCCCCCATCCGCTCCTCATTCTTTCAATTTCAAATTCCATCTCGTCCCTCTCTCTCTCTCTCTCTCTCTCTCTCTCTCTCTCTCTCTCTCTCTCCACCATAGTGCTCCACACCAATTTCTTGAATCGTGATAAGTTGTTATGGTCGTGAATGAAGCTGCATTGGTCTAGCAGTGATGCTGCATTGTTGGAGCAGTGGTGCTAAGACAATTAGGCCTCGTTTAATTACACAAATCATCTAATTATTAAAACTTTCTCAAACTCTTACACAAAATACAATAAACAATTCAATTTTTTTAAATCCTAAAATAAAAATTATATTTTAATAATATTTTATTCAACTTTCATCTCATCTGTATAACCAAACGAGACTCTTGAAATAAATGAGAGTTATTGGGATAGAGGGAGTGAGGGAATAAAGAAATTAGTGGCACATAGCACGTGTTTCATTAAAAGGGTGTATTGTCAAGAATGTCCTCAGTTAATGTAGTTGCTTGAAAGCTATGTAGAGCACCATCACCATGGTAAAATGTCAAATGGTTATTCTTTCAGCTGCAAAGGATGAGGCTTCACGCAAGGAATTCCCTATTCAGCAGTCAGAAGCAATAATAGCAGATTCCATCCTCAAAGTGGCTTATCTTGCTCTTCTCACAACTCTCACACAAGTGACAAGGATGGCCTCCATATAAACTAGTTCTATAATAAACGCAACCACACAACACTTGGTTGCTTCAACTGTTTTAACCATTCCTTTAATGAGGATAACATTCCAAAAGAACTTGGTGTTGTGACCAATGCTGATAGTTAAGACACCGAATGATTTCCAAACATAGTTCCTACTAATCATATTATCAATAAGCTAGATCATATACTTGACTCTCTATAGCCCTATGCTAGTTCTGATGGCCTATTGTCTTCTAGTTCCAATCAAGATGTCTCTTCCATTTGTTCAAGATATCACATGGGGGAATCATGGAGACTTCAATTTTTCTACTTAAAATGAAACAAAAACTCCATTTATAATTTATAAAACCTATTGTGATTTATGGTGTCCAACCCTATTCTATCTAGAGAGAAATCTCACTTTTATGCCACATTTGTTGATCATTAACCCAATTTTACTTAGTTCTTCCCTCTATGGCACTATCCAGAACTATCTACTTGTTTTGACATTTTTTGCAAATATGTAGGGTGTCAGGTTGGTTAAAAAATCTAGGTTCTACAGTGATCAAGGAGACAAGTTTGCTGATTGTGTTTATTGCAATATCTGTAAGGAGAATAGCCTACATTATGCAAGGCTGGTATATCCATTTAACTGATGTTTACATAGGAGCATATGACTAGCTATACAAGAACAGAAAAGGGAATATACAGCTATGAGTAACGGCTATGACATTTACAAAAAACTAAGACAGTGGAATGCTACAATGAATGAGCCAATATTGATGACAATAAATCACCGAGAACAAGTTAAGGATGATATGTCTCTTCATTCCCCCTCAAACTGAAGGTCGGATTGGTCCAATGCAGAGTTTGCTCCGATTAGGTGTAAATTTCGGACTACATAAGGGCTTTGTGAATATATTGGGAACCTGGCTCTGATACCATGTAAGGAGAATAGCCTACATTATGCAAGGCTGGTATATCCATTTAAATAATGTTTAGAGAGGAGCATATGACTAGCTGTACAAGGACATAAAAGGAGATATACAGCTATGACTACGCTATTTATAGAGAAAGGAAATATACAGCTATGAGTAACGGCTATGCTATTTACAAAAAACTAAGACATTGGAATGCTACAATGAAGGAGCCGCTATTTATGGCAATAAATCACGGAGAACTTATTAAGGATGATATGTCTCTTCAATATCTAGCAAATAAAGGTGTTCACCATCAATCTTCATGCCCAAAAACTCCCGCATAGATAAAGCTGAACGTAAGCATCATAATATTATCGAGCTCGGACTCACCAAATTAATATGGATTCACCCTTTCCCAGGCTTGTTGGAAAGTAATCTAACTATTATTATTTGTGTGTTCTAGGCTCACAATGCTTTCCTTTTCTTTGTGAATATAGACACAACAAACTAGACCCCAAGTTGGGCGGTCTACTACCATGGATGAAGAGCTTGCTGCCAACTCCACATGTGTCCTTGTCCGGCCACGACCCACCTACTATGAACATAGTTGAGTGCAAATGGGTTTAATATGCAAAGCTTAAGCCTGATGGTTCCCCCCCGGCCGACTCAAAGCATGACTCATTGCAATGGGGTTCAATAAGATGGATGGACTATATTTCTTTGAAACCTTGTCATCCTTAATAAAACTTGCTAGTGTCCTATTTATTCTCATTGCTTCTGTTGTTAAAGGTTGGGAGACTTGCCAGCTTGATGTCTTGAGCTTCCTCCACGACTGCCTGTCCCACCTAGCTTACATGCACCAGCCCCTTGGATACACTGGTCCATAGCATCACTCCTTTGTATGTAAACTTTGTTATGGGCTCAAACAAGCTCCAAGAGTTTGATTTGACTACCTTAGCCATTTCTTGCTTCATCTCGGTTTTTTCTGCAACACAACTGATCGAAGCATGTTCATTTGCAACTCATCGCATAGTACCCTTGTCTTACGCTTATATGTTGATGATATGGTCCTAATAGGTGATAAACCCCTTCTGAATTGAATGGCTCTTCTCACAACTAAATGGTGAATTTCCCATTAAAGATCAGTTGAAAAATGTTCCCATTTGGCTCTAAACCAAAATTGGAGGGGGGGGGGGGACCTCTTCATCATCTTTCTTAAAATTATGAAAACCATTTCTAACTCCATCTATTTGCAGACCTGAACCACTCTTATTTGCGGATGACAGTATTCTCTTTTGTAAAGCTAATTTGCAAACCAACCTGCACATCCTCAAGCTGTTAGAACTTTATGAGCATGCTTTTGGCCAGAAGATTAACCATGCTAAAACATCCATGGTCTTTAGCCGTAATGTAGCCCATGTCCAGCAGGAGGCAATTATGAATTTCTGGGGGGTCCATTCCATACTGAATTATGACAAGTACTTGGGGCTCCCACCTATGGTTGGAAGAGGTAAATATCAAGCTTTCTCATTTATTAAGCACAGAGTGTGGTCCAAGCTACAAGGATGGAAGGAGAAGTTATTATCTCAAGGGAGAAAGGAAGTTTTATTCAAGGCGGTGGCCCTTTCAATACCATCTTACACCATAAGTTGTTTCAAGCTACCAAAAAATCTTTGCACTGAAATGGAAAGTCTAATGGCTAACTTTTGGTGGGGACAAAAGCAAGGAGAATCCAAGATTAAATGGGTCAGTTGGAGGCAAGTGTGTGAAGCTAAGGCAGTGGGTGGTTTGGGGTTCAAAAACCTTCAAGTCTTCAAGTTGGCCCTTCTGGCCAAACAGGGATGAAGGATCTTGCAAAACACCGCTTCTTTGTTGCACAAGATATACAAGGCCCGATATTTCCCTACTACTAGTTTTCAAATGGCTCAATTAGGCTCTAACCCGTTGTATGTTTGGAGGGGAATCTAGGAGGCAAAGGCAGCTCTGCTACAAGGGTGCAGGTGGAGGGTAGGTGATGGTAAGGGTATTAGGCTATGGACTGACTATTGGCTCCCAAAACATAAATTAATGCCTGCCTCAATAACTGTTCCAACATCACAAATGAGGGACCAAACTGTGGCTAGCTTAATCGATGAGTCAACCAAATGATGGAATGTCGAGAAGGTTAGAAGACTCCTACCTGAACAAGAGGCTACAGAAGTTCTTAACATAATCCTTCCCTCTGAGCCCAATCCATACCACCTAACATGGGAACATGAAAATGATGGAGTATTCACAGTTAAGAGCACTTATCGTTTCTTCATGTCATTGAGGACGGTAAGCCAGGTTGCTGAATGTTCTTCTGCAGAGGATCATAAACAGGTATGGAGAAGCATTTGGAAGCTCAACGTCCCTCATAGAAATAAAGTTTTCGCGAGGAGGGATGCAAGAATGGCCTTCCTACGCTGCTGAATCTCAAAAAGAGACGTGTCTTGGAGGAGGCAACCTGTCATTGGTGCCACGAAGGGGAGGAAGATGTGAATCATGCTCTATATGACTGCCCTATGATTACTACCAGTTGGACCCATCAATTCCCATTCATCAAAAACCTCACCCACAGACTGAATTTTATGCAAGTAGTGGATTCAATAATGAAGAGAAGGATCATAGGGGAGTTGGAGAAACTTTTTCTGATTGCCTGGGGCATGTGGTACCGCATAAACCAGCAACTATATGCAAACAATATGTTAACCCCACAGCAGGTCATGGAACATGCACTGTCTCTTCTCGAGGAACACAAGTCTGCTGCACAAAAAACCATCCCCAGTCTGCCATCTAATCAGAGGTGGGTGGCTCCACCAGCGGGGACTCTAAAACTCAACGTAGATGGAACCACATTTAGCCACCTGTGTTGTTCAAGGGTTGGCGTAGTGTTATGAGATGAGAAAGGTCGAATTATATTTACATCCAGTAAACCAGAGCATCTGGTATCTGACCCTTTTGAGATTGAGCTAATTGCTATTCTACATGGAATGCAACTATGCATGCTACTAGGAATTCCAGAATTGCACATCGAGAGTGACTCCTTCCTCGTGGTACAAGAGATACAGAAGCCGAACCCCTTTATGTCATGTTGGGCAACATCATCCAGGAGATCAAAAGTATTCTATACAGATGGCCATGATGGTTTGTTTCCCATAAGGGACAGGTAGCTAATAGAGTCGCACCTTGGTGGGATTTAATCTAGAGGGGCTCACCAGTTGGTGGGATTTAATCCCCGAATGTATTGAATCTGTTGTTTGGTTTGATACTCTTGTGTAAGACCGTTTGATTAATATATATTTCCCTTTATCCCAAAAAAAAAAAAATCCATGAATTTCTAACTCCATCTAAAATTAAAAAGAAATAGCCAAAAAGATCAAAACCTTATCACTTTGTCGGCATTGTGGTCCAGCGTATCCCACTTTTTTAAAATTAAAAAGAAAACTAGCCTAAAATATCTTTAAAAAAATCTATTTATAGACTTAAAAACTAAAAAGTTTGACCTCGGAAAGTTTATGTAAATGGGAAGATAAAACGGTTTGGAAGCTCTAAAATAGGAATATATGTGTGTGTTTTGGAAGCTCTACGTGGAGCATATTCGCGGGCACGCACGTGTAAACACTTTAACGTTGATACTCTTATTTCCTTATTTCGTTTCAATCAGTTTCTTCACACTTTCCCCCCAAAATAATATGGGTTTTGCTATACAATTTTCATCACATTCTATATTTTTTAAAATTTTTAAAATTTTTAAAATTTTTTTAAAATTTTTTTTATTTTATTCTTTTTAAACAATTTCAAATTTTCTATTCACTATTCATATAAAAAAATATTTGATAAAATTAAAAAATTAAAAAAAAATAAAAAAAAATATGAAATGTGGAGTGTGGGTGAATAGTAAGAAGTTGTGAAAATTTTCTGAAATAATTATATATGTTAACGAGAAATATAATAAGATATTTTGTTTCATTCATATCGAAATATTTAATCTGACTATCTATAAATTTTGATAATTAAAGATTTTTTTTGTAAGTATGGTGGGTGCGTGGGTATGGAATTTAATTGATATTGTATCATATATATTATATGTATTTTAATAATTATAAACAAAACAAAAAAACAAAAAAAAATTGTACATACATACATACATAGATACATATATCTGTCTCTATTATATAAGAGTCTATCTCGAATGAACATGAGTAATGAACAATGTTTTCTTGTCCTTCCGTGTATAGACCGTGTGTGTTGTGTTTGTTTCGTCATTCTATTATATTCTTGTGTCCATTGAGTGGATGTTTTGAGTTTATTATTTTTGTCTTTTATGTTTTGCAAGTAATGTCAGTATAAAATTTATGATTAAAGTATTTCGTTAATCTGTTATTGGGATTTCTGATGCACTGACACTGTCATGCACTGCCATTTTAATTATAGAGAAGGAAATTGCTAGTTTCTAAATGTTTGTATGCTTTTGTGTCAGTATACTATTTTTATGCTTTTTTTTATGCGTTTTTTCAAATTGTGCATGCGTATAGGCTATTGTGCCGTTTACATCTTTAAATCTGTTAAAAAAAATTGTAAAAAAAAGGTGCTAGGCACAGAAGAAGAAGAAAAAATCACAAAAAAATAAAATAAAAAAAACACAGAAAACATTAAAAAAAATGAAAAAAATCAATCAAAATCTAAAAAAAGATAAAAAAAAAAAAAAAAAAATACAAAAACCATTAAAAAATATTCTTAATCAATGGGTATAAAAAACTTCATCATTATTGAAAAAAATAAAATAAAATCCATGCATGTCTTATGCTCGTTCATGGTCCTGTTATTGCATTTTCCTACAAAGTAAGATAAAATACATGTCAGTAAAATAAGATACATGTCAGAGAGATTTTTATGAAGAATACATCTAAGTGGCTAAAAAAAACTGAGCCCGTTACTGAACAAAAAAAAAAAAAAATCATATGCATCTGAGTTTTTTTCCATATTTGGTTTGGGATTTTTTCTTTTCTTATTTCTGGCTTGGTTGGTTTTTATGTTTTTGATTGGTTTTGCAATCTAATGAGTGATAGGTTTTGCAGTTTTTTATTAGGTTTTGCAGTCTGATGAGTGATAGGTCGCCTGGGAGGAGAGGGGACAATGCACTTTAAAAATTAATATGTTGTGTTCATCTTTAGGAGAGTTCCGAAATCTATTTTCATCTTGTGTTTTTTGTTTCCTTCTGGATATGTTTCCTCATTACATATGATTTTCTTAAAAACCTTTTTTGTATTTTTTACTTCTCATCTCTTCCATTTTTTCCTTTTACTAGTTTTTAATGTTTGCTGCTAGTTTTTACTAGTGATTTCTTTTCAGCTCCTTCCACAGTTCTTCTAAAGTGTTCCTGGGGATTTCTAAAGCTGGAACTTTCTAGTGTTTGATCATTGTGAGTGCATGATTGTTTAGTGTAGTATTTTCTGATAGTTGTTTAGTGTTGTATTTTCTAACTTCCTTTTTTTTTATTAGTTGGTTACTACAGTGCTTAGTTTTTTCTGTGGGTTATTTTTTGTGGTTTGTTTTCAAGTCTTATTGGTTCAGGGCTTTTAGAGCTGGACGTTTCTAGTTCTTATCTTTGTAAGTTTATGGTGTTATTTATATGCATTTATCAAATAGTACATACACATACATGTTAGAAGTTTATGGTGTTGACGCTAGAGAATATGGACCATTTCTTGATGATTCCCAACCGCTCTTAGGTTGAAAGGCACAAGTTCATGATTTCAGAGTTAATTCATGCTTCCATCAAAAAACCCTCCGAGTAGACAAAACCCTCTACTAGATAGGAGGAAGATAGCCGCCCTGAGCAAGGAAGGGTTAAGAAGGCCAAGAAAAGATCTGAGAAAAAGGATGGCGAGGAAAGAAGAGAGGTAAGGAGCAAAAGGAGGAATGATGGTGCAAGCCAAAAAAGGGTTTGTCCTGGAGGCTCCCCTCGCTCATTACCTCTGTGAAAGAAAGCCATGGTCACTTCGGAGGGCGCCATGGTTTAAACGCCCACGCTTACAGGAGCTGTGGCATCACTGGAGGGCGCCCAGATGCAATCGCCCATTTGGCAGCAGGGTGAAACTGTTGTGCGTTCAGGGGGTGCCCAGGCTCAGAGGCCCTCCCTGCCAAGTGTTGACTTCCGTCCACCACCCCACGACTCTTCTGCAAAGTCGCGGACTTTCAATTTGCTAGATGCTGAGAGTTTGGCTACTATGGCCCTCTTTGATCTGGCCGATACTTTTCAGGTTAATCTTCCAGTATCGGCACATCCACTATCAATCTCTCATATTTCTGAGTTCCCTATGGTGGAAAGTCATATGAGGGGAGGCGAGCTGGACGCTGAAGTAGCAGCTGCCCTAAATCTTGAGGGTATTATAGGCCCAAAGGTTGGCGAGGGCTTGGACACCCCTGGGTCAAAAGGGATTGATGCTGCTGAGCCTTCGCCTCCCTGTCATGAGGCTACTTGTGCTGAGGCGGGGGTTGCTCAAGTGACTCTTGAGACCCCGCCCGCCACTGTATCTGGGGGATGTATCCCTGCGCTAGCTAGAAGCGGTGAGGGACCCTCCATCCCTTCTCATTTTCCCCATCCCTTGGGATGGGATTGACTCCGTCCTCGAAACAAATGGGGGCAATTGTTCGCCGAAAGCTGCTCGCCCAGTTGAAGATGCTTTACCTTGTCCCCAGCTTCCTACTCTAGTTATTTGCCTTGAGAGTCAGTATGGGGAGGGGGCGGATTTAGGTCTTGCATTAGTTCCTTGGTTGAGTTTGATCGTGCAGCCAGTGATGAGGCCTCCTCTTCTTCGGCCAACACCCAAACTGAAGCTATTACTTAGACGGCCCATCATTTAAAAGATTAGTTTTCAAAGTTACTACTTAGTGTGTTTTACTTTTCTCTCTCTTTTGTTTGAGTATTTTTTACCTAGGTGATCTGTCTTTTCTTTGCAGGGGATCAATGACCTAGCGACATAGATTGTAGCAGACCGTGCTCGCCTAGAAGAAGAAGTATTCAAAAGGCGAAAGACATGTAAAGCTGCAGAGCTTTCTGCCAGGGAATGGCAGGAGGATAGGACTAAGCTGGATGCCCTGTCGGAAAGGGTGAAAGAGCTTGAAGTCCAATTGGAATAGTCCGAGGGGCATTCCCACTCGCTCCAAGGCGATTTGGAGATTCGTGAGGATAAGCTTCACCAATTTCGTGAGTCAGTACGCCTTGCTCAAGTGGAGAAGGACCGTGATGCTCATGCTCTGCAATTTCTCCGATCCAAGAGGGACTTGGCAAGGACCCAGCTCTCCGAAGTTCAGCAAAAGTCTAAGGCTGATGTGCATGCCCTCAAGTCTGAACTTTTGGCCCTTACTCAGAACTAGGATTCAGCTCGCCAAGAGCTAAATTGATTGCAAGGACAAGTTCAGAAGCTATCTCAACAGTTGGCGGCTGTCACAAAGAAGGCTCACCTTACTGCCCTGGATCTTTCTGTGATACAGAGGGATCTGTGAGAACTTGAAGAGAGCCACGACAAGTGTAGAGAAGGTCACGCAAGCATGGACGAAGAGCTTAGGAAATCTATGCTACAAATGGAGGCTTGGGACCAACGTATGTCCAGAAAGAAAAAAGAGCTTGCCGAGGCCGAGACTGAGATTCGACACCTGAGTAATCAGCTGGCCTCTTCCGCCCACTCTTCCTTTTTCTCTACGACCTTCTTCTTTAAAATCGACAACAACGCCCTATTCGTAACTTCCACCTATCCGTTTGCTTGGGGGGACCTGGCGAGGAGTACTTCACTTTGATCTTCAACTCCGTACACCATTCTCTGAAATGGTCTGAGTCAAACTGGCGCCCGTTGTCCGTTACTATACTTTGAGGGATCCCGAACTTGTAAATAACATTTTTCCATAAAAACTTTGTCACGGTCCTGCTTGTTATGGATGCCAATGGCTCTACCTCGGTCCATTTTGTAAAATAATCAACAATTACCACCATGAATTTCACCCTGCCTCTTCCTGTTAAGAAGGGTCCAACCAAGTCTATGCCCACTGGGCAAAGGGCCAAGGTGCGGTCATGGATGTTAGCCCTTCTGGATGGGCGTGCTATATTGGTGCATGCGGTGGCATTCCATACACTTTCTGCTGAATGCTTGAGCATCTCTCAATGCGTTGGGCCAGTAGTATCCCGCCCTCATCACCTTCCTTACCAAAGTCTTTCCACCTGAATGGTTTTTGCATATCCCTTCATGAATTTTCGCCAGTACATATTGGCTTCTTGGGTGGAAATGCATCGCAGTAATGGGTGGAGAAGCCTCTTTTATAAAAGACTTCGTCAATGAGTAGGAACCTTGCCGCCTTTCGCCTTACTCTTCTCACCTCTTCCTTTGCGTCTGGTAATTTTCCCTCATCCAGATATATAACCACTTCGCTCGCCCGTTCAGTGATGCTGGTACTCAAAACTCCTACCTCCATCCCAATGGCTGGGACTTCAATGACTCTGTGTTCTACTTGCCACGGGAGAGATGTTTCATCCATGCCCGATGCTGCCCTGGCCAATCTATCCACTACTTCATTCTCTGCCCTCGGGATTTGAGTTATACTAAAATACGAGAGGAGGTCTTGTGCTTCCTACACACGCTCGAGATACTTCTTCAATTTTTTCCTTTTGTTGTATACAAGCCTAATACTTGATTCACAACTACTTGAGAGTCCGACTTAACTTCCACCTCAGTTGCTCCTATCTCAGAGGGCTAGGAAAAACCTTGCTACGAGTGCTTCATATTCTGCTTCGTTGTTTGTTATTTTGAAAGTCAGTGTTGCCATATGGTGCAACTTTCTAGTATCGGGATCTACCAGGTGTATCCTCAGGCCCCCACCCATCATGTAGGATGAACCGTTGACGAAAAGTACCCACAGCTTTCCTACTAAGACTACTGTGTCTTCCTGAGGGAATCCTGAGAATTCTGCTATAAAGTCGGCTAGAACTTGTCCTTTAACCGCATTTCTAGGTTCGTACTTTAAGTCAAACTTGTTTAATTTTATTGACCACCCAATCAATCTTCCCGAACTGTTGGTTTCTTCAAAGTTTTTGCTAATGGGGCCTCCGTAAATATCTTTGTAGTGTGAGCTTGGAAATATAGGCGGAGTTTTCTAGCCGCTGTTACCAAGGCAAAGGCTAGCAACTCGATCTTTGGGTATCTTACCTTGGCCCCCCATGAGGGCCCTACTAGTGTAGTACACTGGGTGCTGAGTTGTCTCTTCCTCTTTTACCAGGACGGCAGACACAGCATTTGGGGAAACCGCTAGGTAGGCGTGGAACATGCCGCCTTTTTGCGGTTGTTTCAAAAGTGGCAGGCTGGTCAAGTGCTGTTTTAGCTTCTCAAATGCCTCATTGCATTCTTCGTTCTAGGGGTGCGCCTTCCGCAGTAACTGGAAGAAAGGGAGGCACCTGTCTGTTGATCGAGCGATGAATCTCCCTAGGGTGGCTATCTTGCCCGCCAACTGCTGTGTTTCATTCAGTTTCTTGGGTGGTTTCATGTTGAGTATGTCAGCTATCTTTTTTGGAGAGGCCTCGATTCCTCTTTCAGACACAATGTAACCTAAGAACCTCCCCGACCCTACCCCGAAAGCACACTTTGCAGGGTTTAGCCTCATCTTGTAACGACGTAGAATTTCGAATGCCGTCCTTAGGTCGCCCAGTGTTGGGTGGACTCTTTACTCTTCACTAAAAGATCGTCTACGTAGACTTCCATGGACTTCTCAATATGCTCATTGAACATCCAATTCACCAGTCTTTGATATGTCACCCCTGCATTCTTCAAGTCAATGGCATAACCTGATAGCAATACAACCCCCTGTCTGTTATGAATGCGGTTTTCTCCTCGTTTGTCTGGTACATCCGGATTTGGTTATAACCTGAGTCGGTATCCATAAAACTCAACATACGGTGTCCTGCTATGGCATCCACGATTACGTCGATGCGTGGCAGGGGAAATTGTTTTTGGGGCATGCTTTGTTTAGATTATTAAAATCTACGCACATTCTCCACTTTCTATTTTCTTTTTTCACTATTATCACATTGGACAACCATTCCGGGTAGTGAGACTCTTTAATGAATCCGCGGCGAGCAACATTTCTATTTCTTCTTTAATGGCGGCGTACTTCTCTCTACTGAATGATCTTCTTTTTTGGCGTACAACTTTGTGTGCGAGGTCCACGCCCAAACTATATTCAATGACTTTGTTATCTATGCCCGACATTTCTTTGTGGCTCCAGTCGAAGACATCCCTATATTCGACCAACAATTGCTTCAATGCCTTTCTTTTCGCTAGTGGCACATTAGTCCCAAAGCGCGTTGTTTACCCAGGGCGATCAGGGTGTAATGCCATGAGTTCTAGTGGCTCATTGACCTCAGTGTGCTGCTGACTCTGCTCGTCCTGGACTACCACCTCCTCTAATAGGGTTGCCGCCAGTGAGGGAGGAAAAGGAGGGGTTAGTTCTTTATCTCGTTTTTCTACTGTACACACCTCCTCACAACCTTTCCTAAGCTCTTGTACATAGCATTCCCGTGCTAGAGCTTGTTCACCTTGTGACTCCCCTACCCTATTGTCGGTTGGGAACTTCATCTTAAGGTGATATGTGGAAGTTACCACTCGTAGTTGATTAAGCATTGGCCTTTTAAGTATGGCATTGTAGGAATATGACACTTTTACCACTAAGAAATCGGTCATGGTTGTAACCGTCTGTGCCCTAGATTTTGAGTTTACTGGGAGGGTAATGGCGCATATTGATAGGATGGTGTCCCCAGAGAAGCCTTTCAACGGTGTTGGGGAAGGTCTTAGTCTACTGACATCAATTCCTATCTTTACAAACGCTTCCCAGAATAGGATATCAGCTAAGCTTCCATTATCAATCAGTACTCGCCTAGTCGTGTAGTTGGCTATCACCAGAGTGATTACCAATGTATCATCATGTGGGTACAATATTCCTTCTCGATCTGCCTCTCCAAAAGAAATCACCATTCTGTCTCCGCCCAGCCTTGGTTGCTTGGGGACTCTGTCTGCCACAAAAACTTCTCCGTATCTAGCCTTTCGCACATATGCCTTTCAGCTGGATGTGGACGTGCCGCCTCTTACAAATCCTCCTGCAATGGTTCAGATTTCTTCTATGGGCAGCCTGTTCCTCTCGCCCCTGGGGGGCACTCTATTCCCATCATTCTAACGGCTAGGCGCCTTGTACTATCGCTCAAGACTCCTACTCCTTCTGGTTTCCCGCTTGGTCTCCTGGCGTCTTCTTGGTTTTGAGCGTTTCGCAATCATCTGCTCTAACTCCCCGATTCTAGCCATTTCTGCTACTCTTTTTCTTCATGGTCGTGCAGTCTTCAGTCCCGTGGGACCCGATTTGGTGGTATTTGCAATAACGCTCATTTGTTTTGGGTTGGCGACCTTCCTCCCTTTCTTTTTCGTCTTCGCGCACATTTAAGTTATTATGTATGAGCTTAGGGTTGTAATCCAACCTTTTCTCTTGCCGTCTCTCTTGTTGACTTGCACCAATTCTTCTATCAATCTGGCCACCTCTTCTTTCTAACTTGCTAGCCGCTTTCCTTGGATTCACCAAAGCTTGCAGCGTATCCTTAGCATTGACAAAGTCATCCGCCTTGTCCATGAAGTCCCTGAGGGTGGACGGAGTCTTTCTGGCAAGTTCTGCTATGAAGGACTCTGGGGCCATATTCCACCTAGGAGGGCGGCAAGGGTGATCTTCTCATTTTGATCATCCGTTGTCAAACGTACTTTATTAAAACGTGTATGGTAGGTCTTCAAGTCTTCATCTTCTCCTTGTTTAACCATCAACAGATAGGCAGCTGGGCGCCAGAGCCTTTTGTTAGGCATGAACTGTGTTAGGAATTATTTAGCCAACTCTTTGAAACTGTCTATCGATCTTGGCTGGAGTATCCCGAACCATCCTCTTGTTGTCCCTTTCAAAGTCAACGAAAAATCCAAGCATGCTATCTCACCGGGAAAGCCGTGGAGCGTAATATGGGTTTTGAAATTCTCCAGATGGTTTATTGGATCTTTGGATCCATTGTACAGGTCTACCTGGGGCACTTTGAATTTTGGCGGGAGGGCTATGACCATAATACGTTCGTTATATGGCAAATCTGTTTTGCCAAGCAGGCATTCGACCGAAGAAGATCCTTTTATCTTCTTCGCCATCTCTTCGTATTCCTCTGCCAGCTCCCTTAATTCATCGTGCATCTTTTCTTTATCCATTCGTTCCAGCTTCAAATCCGTATTGAACAGCTCCTCGCTTTCTCCTTGTTCACTATGGGTGGGTATGGCAGTATTGCTAGATTTAGCATTCCTTCGCCGTAGGTTGTCATTCTCCTTCTTCAAAACCTCCATTGTTTCCAATACTTGCTTCAATCTTTCCTCGGCTGCTGCTAGTCGCACTTCAACAGATGGATCCATTACTCGGCTTGCCACAAAACGGGTGATAGTTGGCATGTGAGAACCACGTAAAGAAAATTACTGTCAGATTCCATAGACGGCGCCAATGTAAAGGACGTGTCTCACTTCCAATCTGTACTGTCAACCTACAAGGATCAAAGTTGAGTCGGCTTGGTTCGCTCGGAAACGCTTCAATGCTTAAGTCAGTTAGAGCTTCAAAATGATTTAATAATCAAAAGAAAAAAATCAAGATCCCCCAGCTATTGAGGGTTACCTAGTATATATAGGATTCTATTATTATGTTTAGCTGATATAGAATCTTTCGGTGTGGATCTGAGTTTTAGGGATGCACTCTGTGGTTGAAGTGGTCACGTATTTGCATGGGATCCCTACTCTCTCGTAGGCAGTTACATGCATATCTTTGACTTGGTCGAGCTTTTGATATACCGGTTTCTTATGCTTGGCCAATGACCCTTCTTATTGGCCTCCTTTTTATATTTGAGCTTGTTTATTCAGAATGGACTTCTTCGATATTATAAGCCCTCCAGAAGGAATGAGAGAGAAATGGGACTAAGGGGATGTTAGGGTTAGAACTTAGGAATCGGAGATGGGGTGTCTAAAGGAGAGAGAGATAGGGAAATGGATTGTACGGCACTTCAGGGAGGAGAAGAAATGATAGGGTTTTTATGATCCTTAAGGCCAAAATGACGGCGTTTTAAGGCTAGGGGCTGGGCTGCCCTTTGGCACACGGGCTGGGCCCTTCACACATAGACGGGCTACCCTTTGGCACATGGGTGGGAAGGGCTGGGCTGTGTTGGGCCTTGGGTATGAAATTGGGTAGTGAGTTTTTGGACTAATGTGTGACAAATAGATAGTGTTGTAAATGTTTTTGAATTTTTTTTTTCTTTAAGAAAAGTGCTACTCTATATGCCAATTGCTAAAATAATTGTAGTAAAAAAATTTAAAAAAATAAATTCTAAATTTTTGCAGCGTTGTTTTCCATCTAAATTTAACAATAATAGCTCTATTTATTCATATGTCATATTTAAAAAATATATGAACTTGTGATTATTGATTATATTGATTCAATATTTCTTATATGTAAATCTTTTTTGCTGTAGTTGTCAATGATGAAAATTTATATCATAATTATATGATTAAATTATTTAATACTTACTAATGTACTTTATAAATTTAAAATTAAAATATTATATATTTAATTTACATATAAGAATTAATTTGTTTAATATAATTTAATTATAAATTTTAGTAAGATAAAAAATTGAAATTTATATAATATATTATTGTGATACAGAAGGCCTAATCCGAAAAATCAAAATAATATATACGAAAACACATTAACACAAAATACACAACAACTTTTGCAATAGTGAAATAAAATAATGAAGACCATAATAATAATAATAATAAATTGAAATTAAAGAGTCAATAATAATATAAAATATTATTAGAAAATTGAAGTTTATTGGTTAAAATCAACTTTTTTATGAAATATATATTGTTTTCTAAAAATAATTATTTCACCGAATTAGGCAAACGTGCTTTGCATGTTGTTCCGACCTAATATATTTATATATATATATGAGTATTGTTACGGCGACTGAGCTTTCCCACGAAATGCCTCTATCGAATAATGTGGCAAAATCCACTTGGCAACCATTAATTTAAAGAAAAAAATATAGAAAAAAGAGACAAACAAAAGATAGAAACGATACACCTTTCTTCCAAACCCCCGCACCCCGTCTAAAACCTAACCCAAAGCTCCCGAATCTCTCCCTCATTCCTCTCCCTCCCTCCTTTTCCCTCTATACTTCAATAAGCAAGGCACCATTCTAAAAATCATGACACCATTTTTGAAGCCAAGCTAAGGCACCCTCATTCCTCCCCCTCCCTCTGTTCTTCATAAAATCAGTCGCCTCATTTGAAAACCAAGGCATCATTCTCGAAGCCGTGCTACAGAGCTCCATTTCTGGCTCCCCTCTCGCCTCCCTCGCTCTTGCACGTTGGGGACTAAAATTATAATATGACTTTATTATTTTCCTACTATTGTTTTTTTTCTTATAGTATTTTTTATACATTTCGAAGGCAAATGTTAGCGTTTTGGTATAGCTTGGCATGTACCTGAGGCTCGAAGGAAATTTTTTATTTTTATTTTACATCTGTGTATTAGTCTTAATTGAACCCATATTTTGATTTCATTCATTGATGGCTGGGTATTGTTCTTCGAGTCAAAGGTATATGATCTGGGTCTTGCTCCTTCCAACTACTCTGTTGGAAAATACTAAATGTATTTAAGAAAAATTTACAAAAGACTTACTTCTCCACATATCAGTTATTGATAAGCTGAAAATCATGAAATTTAAAGTTTAAAATTTAAATTTCAAAGAAAAACTAACAAAATGAGTCTTGTAAGTAAAAGTGTAAGTACATGTAACACTATTCTTACTGAAAAATCGTATAAATTATTGGTTCTCAAGAAGACTTGGAATGCTTTGATTTTGTCAGTAGAATTTGTTGTGTAATTTTAAATCTCTTGTTGATTCTTTCATATTCTAGTGTTATATTGTCGGTAATATGCTATTCCTTTGCATGAGAGTTTTTAATTAGAGTATTTTTTTTCTCACGTGGCGGTTGCCACATCACTCGGTAGTGGCATTCGGTAGAAGAACTCGGTAGGAGTAGCATTTCTCTCTCTCTCTCTCTCTCTCTTTATATATATATATATTAGTAAAGGTAACGTGCACGTATGCCCAGTTGATAAATATAAAGAAAAGATTTTAAAAAGTACAAAATAGTAAATGAGAAAGTGAAAAATGAAATTTAAACAAAAAATGAACAAAACATATAAAGTGAAGACAGAAGTATAGAATTTACATATAATTTAGTGTTTTGATTATTTAAGTATATAATTACAACAGTGACAAGTTTAAAAAGAAGAGATGTTGAGTGTTTATGATGTAGTTTGATTTATAAGATGGGCAGAGAGTACGTTAAGTTTATTATAGCGCAGTCATCCATGTTGATTCATTTTTATGGGCAAGTACATAATCCATTCATTTTTTGAAACTGTAGTTGTAATATTTGCTAAATATGGTAAGTACTCCTATAATAATAAAAAAATATAAAGATATAATGCATTAAACATTCTACCTTGCTTGTTTGTTCAAAGAGATCAACAGTTGTACAATTTAATATTTCTTTTACTATCAGTCTGAAAATAACAACCACTATACATCTAGTATCTTCCTCTATTTCTAGATAGACTCCTCAGCTAAAATTAATGAGAATATTAGTAATTGCGTAATTTTAATAATTACTATGTTATATTTATCATGTAAGAAATGATCATTTAAAATTATGAGATAAAATGATTTATCGTAGCTATGAGATGTTTATGTTTTTGCAATATTTATAGTGTTATGAATATGAGATTTGTTAATAATATAAAATTTAATATTCAACAACTAATATTAAATAAGTGTAAAATAATTTAATCATATAACTATACTATAAACTTTCATCATTTACAACTACAAAAAACAATTTAAAGAAATTGTAATACATTACAAATTTTAAAACTCCTCAAATATTGTTATTAATTTTGGATTAGTTATTAATGTAAAAATTTAAGGAAAAAAATACCGCAAATAAATAAAATTTATTTTTTACAGATTTTATTTTCTTATTACAATCTTATGGAAAATTGATACATTAATTTAGAAAAAATAAATTATCAGACTATAGGGCAATAGTTAGGTCTAAAATTATTTTTAACACTATCTATTTCTCACATATAAAGATCAAAAAAATAAAACTGAAGACCAAATTCTCACATCTAAAGCCTAGCCCCTCCCACTCACCCCCAGAACAACACCGTTTAAAGAAGTAAAAATCCCTAGAGGTTTTTTTTTTAGAAAATAATTTATAAACATGTGTTTTACAGCACATTAATAATAATGTGTTATAAAGAGAGATAATTTTATAAAACATCTTTTAAAATTAATACAATTTTATAAAATTATCTTTATTTTATAATATTTTTATGTAATATATTATAAAAAATATTGTTGTATCATTACTTTTTTTTTTTCCTCTAGTCCTCTATTTCTTTCCTTCTTGGCACCGACACCCCATTCTTCTCCCAAAACTCTCTCTCTCTCTCTCTCCCTCCCTCTCCCCTAACATCCATCTTCGAGAGTCTTCTTCCCCTTCTCTCTTTATTTTTTGTTTTCTCTGTTCTTTCTCTCATTCTCTACGTCTCACCATTACATTACAGGCAACCACCTACTCCTAATCTCAGCTGCATCAACACCAACAACATCTCGCCGTTTTGCCTCACCTCACTTTTTCATCTCTTTCATCTCTCTCTATTTTTTACTATAGATCTGAGAAGTTTTACTCTATTTTTTAAATCTACACATTTTAGCTTTTGTTTTTGCAAACCAAGGTTTCATTTTGTAGAAATTCTTTTTGGATTTAGTCGTGAAGAACACGGCTGTGCTTCACGTTTTACTTTAGTTCTGAGGACTTTTATATTAGGTTTGGATGTTAAAAATTTTCAAAAATTTACATCTCATCTCAACTCATCATTACACCTTTTTCAAATCTCTATATAAAATATAATAAACAATTCAACTTTTTCAAATCTCAATACACTTTTTTCAAATCCCAATTCAACTTTTTCAAATTTTAAAACTAAAAAATAATATTTTAAACTCTAAAACAAAACACAAAATTCTCATCTTACCCCCCAAACCTATCTAGTTTATTGTTTAGATCTACGAGTTTTACGTTCTGTTTTGGCAAAACAAAGTCGTGAAGAACACGGTTGTGCTTCACGGGAAGCTGAAATTTTTTAGAAATTTTATTCTTTAGATATACATATTTTACAAATTATTTTTGTATTTACTTCCCTTTGTGTATGATCGGTGATTTGTGGAGGATGGCGACGCCTGTGGAAAAAAGAGAGGGTTATGGCAAATGGAGAAAAAAACCGAGAGAAGGATGTCGGCTTAGAGAGAGAGAGAGATATGAGAGAAATGAGAATGAAGAGAGCTTTGCGTTGCTTTAAAAGCAGAAGTAGCCAGGGGCAAAAATGTACAAATCCAGCTAAGACAAAAGGGAAATTTGGTCACGCTTCATTCGTATTTCTATATATAGTAGATATATACTGACGCATACGTACATGTGCACATAGATCTATACACACATAATCATCATCATATTCATTATATACACAAATGTTATTCATCTGATTGCTGGATATTACAGTTTTATCTGAATTTATTGTTTTCGTCAGATTAAAGTGATGAATTTACAAGGAATTTGAATATATATTCTAAACACAAAAGAATTGTTTGTGGCCATAAATGCCATGCGTGGATCTTCTTTCTATATATTCCGCACATGATATTCTCTCACACAAAACCTTTTATTTTGTTGGTGAGATCCTATTTTCCACTTAATCCATTTGTTCAACTAGTCTCTTCTTTTACTGCTTTCTAATTAGTACCGTTCATCCGGATTCCAGTTCCGGTCTGGATTAAAATCTGGACCGTAACCCGGTATCCGGGTTTTTTTTTTAAAGCAAACCCGGTTTGAAAACCGGCGTCCTTTTGATGCAAGGTTTAACCCTTGCATACCCGTATCATTCGTCACCACCTCCTTTCCTCTCTCTCTCTTTCCGATTCTGCCGAAGGAACCCTAGCCTCCTCCTCCTCAGTGCCGTGCCGATCGAAGATACGCCGTCATCCTCGTGACCCTACCATCGTCGTGGCCGAGTCGCCGTCATCTTCACAACTCCAAGGTTTCTTCTCCTTTTTTTATTTTTTTTATTTTTTTTATTTCGATTTGGGTCTGTTTTTAACTTTTTATGCTCAAATTTCATGACTGAGTTTGCAAATGCTTGAGGCATTTTCTCGTGACCCCATCATCTCTCTCGTTTCAAAATGGGTCTGTGTTGGGTTAGTTTTGTGTGAGGTACGTGGAAACCATGACTGTGGAATATTCGTGATAAAAGAGGAATGGTTAGTTTTGGTCATATACCGATGCATCTCATGTAATATGTGTTTTGGTTGTGCAATAAGAGAGGAATAATCAATGATATTAATTTGGGATTTTTTTTAATATATATTTGGGATTTGGGATTATATATTCAGTGAAATCAGAATATTATTCACATTCTCTGATTTCTGAAATTTGGAGGACAATATCTTTTGATTTTTGTTTGATACATCTTTGTTGTTCCTTTTTTCTGTGCTTTTAGTAGTTAGGAATGTAGAATGTAGTTTGATGTACTTCGTTTAGGATCAATTACATTTCTGCTACATTCTTTTAAAGGTTTAGTCCGAACCAAAAAACAGAAAATTATCCCAAATCGAGGAACCCCAGCCACAGAAGAAAAAGACTCAAGCAAATTATCCCATAATTTAGATATAGAAAGCTTCTATATCCACCAATTCTTTTGCTTGCAAATAGACATGACAAAAAAGAAAAAAAAAAAAAAAGGAAAAAAAGGAAAAAAAATCCTACTCGTAACTTTTTAAGGGTAACATCTGTGTAAAAGTGTGGCAAGGAATAAAGTAAATATTTTCTTTGAAATTTATATGGCGAGTATAATATCAATGGAAAAACTTATTGATCACTCCCAAAATGCGAATGAAGTGTTACTTTCCTATTATTACTACATGCTATATAATTAAAATTACAATGCCTAATTCCATAAAAAAAAAAAAAAAAAATACACTGCCTAGTAATTACTCATTAATCTGATGTATCATATATCAAGTAAAGTTATATTATTAATTTATTTTAAATAATAATATATTTAATATATATTAATTTATATCAAATATATATTAATTTATAATATTATAATAGTCGGTATAACCAGCTCTATGGAGGTATTACACTTGATGGATTAAAAGCACTCGGACTCAATATGTATCTCTATTAGGATTATGAAAATTAAGTTAAATGCTTGAGCTTGGATTTTTAGATCAAATTAGAGGGGAGAAGATTAAAAATATGAAGGGGAAAAAGCAAAGATGATGAGCATAGTCTTTTTCATGGGTGACCATGTCTTTATAAAATGTTTGACTCCTTTTGTGTTTTTTCCTTTTTATGGAAATAGATTCATTTCATTAATGAATCGAAGTTACAGCTGTGACTTATCAATAAAAATATTATAAGCCAATTATGCATTAGTTCTGGGATTTCTTTACACATAAATTTCTTTATGACGGATATTATCTTCAACTTTATAATAAACTCTCTCTTAATAAAGAAAGCATTCAATAAAACAGAACTTAACGGTCCTCTCTATCCTCATAAGGAGGAAGAGAATATGACACTGATATGGACACTAAATCTAATAGCCTATTCCTAATTTATTAATAACTAAACCACAAGTACTAGTGCCACTTCGGACTTCACGCCCACCACAAGTATTGGCCTTTCGAGTCCTGATTGCACGAGCACCCAGCTCACGCACAGACAAAGCAGTCTCCACTGTGTAGGCTGTGCCTATTAGCGAGTATTGGCTGTACAGTCACCGGCAGTAGCATCGTCCACCACTCTCGAACAGCTCTTGCTCTAATTGCATTCGATCCAAAGGTCCAAACACCTCACTCGGGTCAACAGCACAACAAAAGTAGAAAGACAAAACAAAATAGAACACTGAAAATGGAAACAGCACACAGATGGCCAAAAACAAAAGGATGAACAGTGCACAAATAGATGGCAGTCGCAAGGGCAGGACGATGCTCGATCTTGGAAGTCTCGGAGACAGGGAGTTTAGAGAAGCCGAGGGTGGCGTTGGCAGAGATCTCCTTAGTGGCGCATGGTGGCCACGCGCCGTCGGGATCCAGAAACTTCGTCTCGTGCGTGCGGGCTATGCTCCAATCCGATGGACGCCGAATTTTGAGAGCTTGAAGATCGGCGGCTAGGTGTCATCCCAGTGGCGCGCGTGTAGAAATGTGACGGTTGTAAATATCCGAACGACACTCTTTTCTTATTTGGCTTGAAAAAATACAAAAATAAAAATAAAGAAAACACTATACAGAAACTAACGTAGGCAGTAGAGAGGGAAAGGAGAAGAAAGGCAGGGGAGGAGCCGAAGCTCTCACCTTTTAGAGTGAAGTGAGAGGTTTTCTAGAGAGAGAGAGGGGCCTCGACTCAACGCATGATAAAATGTTTGACTCCTAAATTCATTGAAAGTCGGATATAAAAAATAAAAAAAATTCTACAACTGTGTTTGAAATTTTCGCCGGCCTAGATGATATACGGCCTTAATTGGGCCGTAACAAGTTGACTTTATTTCTTGCCTTTTCTATTATATTGACTAGTTTTTATTTTTAATTCTGGTTGATAGACCGAGTCAAATCGATAAAATACTTAATAATTGATTTATAGAGGTTCCAGAATTTTGGGACTTTCCCCTACGAATTGTTAAACTGAATTAAGATATTTTTTAATTATCTCATTTATTTGATTGGTCTAGTTTTTAAAAGGATATGCACTTTATTATGTATACGGGCTAGTTTAATGCAGCATGCAGCATTTATCCTTTTGTTCACAACCTGCGCTTGCAGAAGATTGATGACTGGTTTCAACTGTAATTTTGTGTAAAGAAATGAGTTTGCAAAATGTTTTGTTTGAACGAGATTCAAGTCAGATTGTGAATGCTTTGAAATAACACAAACAGCAACATGAGATGCTTAGTTACCTAGTGGATGATGTCAAAACTACCTTAACTGATACTAGATGGGAAATAAAACATGCCAAAAGGGATGCAAACAAGGTGGCACACCAACTGGTTTAGCAAGCTGTTTCCTTATGTACTGAAATGATAGATATTGATCATATAAATCCATGTATATTGTCTCTTGTAACGACTTAAGGCCATAGAACAGATTGATCCAATGAAGGTCACTAAGTTTCAAAAAATGAAAGATTTGTTATATTTATAAGTCAATGTAGAATATATTATCTATATTAATTATTTAATAATATTTAATTAATATAATTTAAATTAAATTATATTATACTAAATCTATCGTTTATGTGGACCTATTAATGAATTAAGACCTTTTGCAATATGGTTGATGATATTTATGCCCTGCGTGAGGCACACGAGAATCGAACCACCGCTTTAAGTTTGAACCGAAGTGGACCCAGCTAGGAAACTTCCTAAGAGAAAAACTCAAGGCCGGTCGGGTAGAAATGTGATTTTTACACCAACCAATAAACACTGGCCAAGTAGGAGGTGCAGGCTCCAAACGCCTACACCCGCATGCAAGAATCAGAACCCCCTTTCCTTCAGAACCCTTCCTCTCCCCCGTCACTCTCTCTCTCTCACGTACAGCCGCCCATTCAATCGATAGATCCAGTGTCAAACCAAACAAATAGCTAGCAATGCTTCGATAAAAAACAACGAAACCTTTGCCAATATTGAGTTTCGTATTAGTACTGTTGGTACAAGAAGCCTTAGGTTCCAATATTGAGCAAGCACTGTTTCAGCTTAGAGAAAAAAATCGACAGAAATTCAGCCTATTGTCCTAGTCCTACCAAACTAAAATTTTCATCGTCAGAGACTTCAGCCAAGAAAAGGGTACGCTTTTTTGTGCATGTTCATTTATTTACTTTCTTCATCATTTTTGCTAGTTTCTTTATTTCTTATCCTTATAAATTATGTAGTGTTTATTAATTGGTTCTTCAACATCTCTGTTTTTTACGAAATGTATGTTTATGCTTTGAATGTACTCATGTGGAAGGATGGGAAAATTTTCTTTCCAATTGGGTATGAAGCAGACCCAAGCGGGGAACAAGACAGGGGTGATGCCATATTGCAGGCCTTGGGAGATGCCGTCCAAATGCAAAGTGGGCTGGAGTTGCTTCCTGGCATTAGCGACTTCGGAGGTGTGACGATTCATTTGCAAGGTGGAGACTACAAAATCAGAAAACCGATAAGGTTCCCTTCATCTGGCGATGGCGATTTTTCTGGGGGCGAGATCAGATAGCTGAGTTTTCTGGGGCGAGATCTGGGTGTGTTTGGTGCAGGGACGTCGATCGGTGCAGATGGGGATGGGGAGGGGGAGAAACAAATTGCTTTCATCACACCTGTATGCGGGTGCACTACCCACTTTGTTGAAACGCTATGTGGCAGCACCTGATTGGTGGGTGTAAAAACTTAATTCCCACCCAAACGGCTGGGAGCGCTACCCCTCACGTAAACAAAAGATCCCAACTCACGGCCTTAATTCACACATTCCTCTCCTCTCTCCTCTCTCTCTCTCTCTCTCTCTCTCCTCTCTGTCGATTATCGTCCCTTGCGCCGAATCTCCATCTCTCTCTCCGGAAACCCTAGACGATGAACAACAACTCACGCGAAGGCTGAGTGAGTCCCCGACGAAAGATGCTGGCAACAACAACCATTCAACACCAGCGCACGTTAAATGCATCCACCCCTTTTAAGATTCAATCGCCATGTCTAGGTCGGTGTGGTCTAGCTCCTCTCTCTCTCTCTCTCTCTCTCTCTCCCGCGCGTGTGCGTTCAAGATTTAGGGTTTATTTCTTTTTCCCTCCGTCTATATCAAGTCTAGTTTTCCCGAGTTCGCCGTCCTGTGATGACTCGGCCCCCTTTTTTCTGGAGCTATCTGAGTTGGGGATTTGTAGCCATCTGGGTGCCTAGGTTCCTATTATGCACTGTTTTGGGATTGAATAAGATTCATAGAATCATTGGGTCTCAGATGAAAAATGTTTAGGATTAAAATTTAAATTCTTAGAATGTTTAATTTATAGTTGTTTTCTTTTTAAAACGAATATTGGATTTGAAGGGCGAAAATCTTATTGATCTGGTATCCTTATATCAGCTGAAAAAGTATATTTGGTTTAATTAGTGTTTAGGTTTCGATTATGATGTGGGAGTTTTGAAGTTGGCATTGAAGCTAAATTAAGTAGCTTTATCATGTGCTAGTTACCCCTTATTTTGTATCTTAACTGTATGTTTCTTATTGTTTGTAATGGGGTTGAACTATGGCCTTGTGAGTATCATGCTTGATTAAAACAATTTAATACTTGAATCTAATAAAACCTTACAGCTACATGGGGTTACTAGAAATCTTGAATGTTTGTGCTCGCTTTGTATGTTGTTACATTATGTTTTTAATTCAGAAATAAAGGGAGCTTGCAATTACCAAAGGTTCAAAATCATGGTGAAGGAGACATTTAAATTTATATTTTCCTTAGATAAAAAATGAAAAACATTGCTGTTCTGTGAGATTTGCTAGATTTTTATATTGCTAACTTACATCATTCTGAAATCTGCAGACTTTTGATGTTTCGAAATATAAGAATTGCTGCACATTCCATTCTCAGAAACCAGCGGAGCAGCTATCCAGAAGTAAGAAAGTATGCAGGCCTTGCTACGGTTCGGCTGCATCTGCCCCAATACAGTTTATGCTTCTATAATAGGTTTTCAAGGAGGCAAAATGCTTCGTTATCAATGTACGAGACCAAGAAGAGTTTTGGCCGTTGTCTTTCCAGGAATTTCTCTGCTATCTCAGCAAGCAGTGTAGTGACAAATCATGCCCAAGTTGCTTGGAAAAGGCTCTACCAAAAATATTCCCCCAGTGGTCGTTCTTTTTCCCCCATAAATAGGATTGCTCAGGCAGTAAGCTTGTCCTTGACACACTCTCACTTGCTAGTTCCCGGTATTTTTGCATTCACCTGTGGACAGCTAGCATGGGCACAAAGAACGCAGGCCGACTCGGAACATTACCCATCAACGAACACTTTGTATATGCGTGCACAAGATGGCCATGCATATATGACCTCATTATTGTTCTCGGTAGTAGAAGGTGCAGTCATGTTAGTGAGGGCTCTCTATTTAGCAATTTTGTTTTCACCCAGCATCATGATGGCACCATTTGTGGATTATTTTGGACCTCAATTTAGGAAAATGTGGCTTCAGATTGTTCACCGGACACTTGAAAAAGCAGGTCCTGCATTTATAAAATGGGGTCAATGGGCAGCCACACGACCAGATCTTTTCCCTAGAGATTTATGCACCAAGCTTTCAGAGCTTCACAGCAAAGCTCCTGAACATAGCTTTGCCTACACAAGGAAAACTATTGAAAGAGCATTTGGTCGCGAGCTTTCTGAAATTTTTGAGAATTTTGAAGAGTCACCTGTAGCATCTGGAAGTATTGCTCAGGTGCATCGAGCTTCTTTGAAATTTCGATACCCTGGTCAACAGGATAAGCCCATGGTGGTTGCGGTAAAGGTTAGACATCCTGGTGTTGGTGAATCAATCAGAAGGGATTTCATGATAATAAATTTTGTAGCAAAAATATCAAACTTCATCCCTACACTGAAGTGGTTGAGATTGGATGAAAGCGTACAGCAGTTTGCAGTTTTCATGATGTCTCAAGTTGACCTTGCAAGGGAAGCTGCTCATTTGAGCCGCTTTATTTATAATTTCCGTCGATGGAAGAATGTTTCATTCCCTAAGCCAGTGTATCCACTTGTGCATCCTGCTGTCCTGGTTGAAAGTTATGAACAAGGGGAAAGTGTCTCACACTATGTCGATGACCTTGAAGGACATGACCGGATTAAATCTGCACTTGCTCATATTGGGACTCACGCACTTTTGAAGATGCTTTTGGTAACACCTCTTATTTTAATTTGATGCAGCTTGCAATGATTTTATTCCTTTGGCATTGGTAATTGCATTGATTATATTCCTTAATAAAATCCTGATAACCCAGATGATTAGCAATTCTTACTGGATGAATTAGTCAAGGTACTCTAGTATCATGCCTTGAAATTAACTAGGTCAAGATCCCTAAGGAAGGGTATTACAGCAAATGACTTATAGAAGAGGGTACTAGAGCTAATTAACCATAGCAAGATTTCTCTCTCTCTCTCTCTCTCTCTGCCGCTCCCTCTCCCTGAACCTTTGTATTTTTTGTTAGGCACTCTGTTAAGTTTGTTTCTAGGCCTTGGCTCTATATGTGCATAATTATTGACTGAGAAGACTAGTTTGTCGCATATGCATCAAGTTTTATTTTGCTCATAAAAAGGTATATTTAAGGAAGTATGGAAGTAGTCCCTCTTCTGCTGAAACATGGTAGCTGATGAAGGCTACTGTTGGTTCTGCAGAGAAGAAAAGGCTCTCTTTCCTTAGTGTTAAGTTCTAAAAAGTAGACATTAGGGCCCAAGGACTACTCAGCATCATTTTAATAAGAACTAGAGAAGCATGACATATCTAAAATATCATGATTGGGTTTTTCACAAGTAATAATTCTTCATTAATAAGCACAAAGCAATGTATCAAGGAAAATGAAAGAAGAAAGAAGAGAAGAATAACTCCTTTTCAACTATTTCATGCCTGATTTAAAATGTACATTAAGCATGTATCTTTGGATTGTTTTCACTTTTTAAATGTAACATTTTTTTGGCTTCCAAGACATTAGAATTTCTTCTTTCAGGTGGACAACTTTATTCATGCCGACATGCATCCTGGAAATATCCTTGTCCGGGTGACTCAGAGCAAGTCTCCTCGAAAACGGCTTTTCAAATCAAAGCCTCACGTCATTTTCCTTGATGTAGGGATGACTGCTGAACTTTCAGGAAGCGATCGAATAAACTTAATTGATTTTTTTAAGGCCGTTGCCCGTCGAGATGGCCGCACTGCAGCAGAGTGCACACTTAGATTATCAAAGCAACAAAACTGCCCGAATCCAAAGGCTTTTATTGAGGTAATATGTTAAGGAAAATTTAATACTTAATTTCAGGAGTAATTGGTCAAAGTGCGCGAAATGATGACTATGTTTTGACAATAATTTTTTGAAAAAAGAAAAAAAAGAACATACCAATTTTTTGCAAAATTACTTTTTTAAATAAGTAAACATGTTCCATATTTTCTAGGGAGGACCATAGAAATATGGGTCGAAAAATCTTCTCTTGAATCATGACTTGCTGTTCTTTTAATAAAAGCTACATTGGTCTACCGATTAACTGGTGTTTATTTCTCATTATAAGAAGCTAATTATGAAGCATTCTTATTTTTATAAATAGTTAAGGTCATAAATCACAGTTTCTTCTTCAGTTGTCTGATAGTTTCTTACTTATATGAGTGTATTTCCTTGTTTAAATTTCTATGATGACCAACTTTTCTTCTTGCTAAGATCCTGTATATTCTAATTTTCTTGTACGGTGTTTAAACCATTTGCTGCATAGAAGTTTCCTGAATGCCTTGTTTTACAGGAAGTGGAACAGTCATTCACTTTCTGGGGTACTCCTGAAGGTGATCTAATCCATCCCGCTGAGTGCATGCAGCAATTGCTTGAGAAAGTTAGGCGTCATAGAGTCAATGTTGATGGCAATGTCTGCACTGTGTTGGTAACAACATTGGTTCTCGAGGTAATGTTTCATCTTTTGCCATAGCAGCTCAATTGTGATATGCCCATTAAAAATGGAAGTATCCCACATTGTTGGTTGTATGGACTACCCTTAAATGTTATAAATTAGATAGATTTGGTTGGCTGGCTGAAGGACCCTGTACTTATGAAGTGCTCTGTATTTGCTGAATGCTGAGTGATCCCATCTAATTATTCACTGCAATCAGTAACAGTTGATGTGATCCATTTTGCTGATTTTGGTAATTGGTTATATTATGTAGGGTTGGCAGCAGAAGCTTGATCCTTCATACGATGTGATGCAGACATTGCAGACGCTTCTGCTTAGAGCCGATTGGGCAAAGTCTCTTGCCTACACAATTGAAGGGCTAATGGCTCCATAAGGTTCTTTTATGTCGTCAATGCACCTAAGAAACAATTTTGGCCATTCCAAAACCTTATATACCAGTCCTAAGAAATTACATGGGTGTCTAGGTCTCTTTTTTTACCCTTTTTTTCATCACTGTTCTTTTTCAAAAAATTTTGCTGTCTTCAATTCGATTTGTGAAGGTCATATCCTTCTGTATTTACCTTTTTTAACAATCACTACTGTTAACTGTGAGCCTTACAATTAAGAAGCAAAAACGCTAAAAAGAGTGTAATATAGACGAATAAAATGGTGATGGGCAATTCTTTCATGTTCAGTCTACATACTGTACAGAGGCCTTCTTGTGGTAAGAACCATAATCATATCAGTTTTTTCTGATCTTTCTGTTTAATGTGTATCTAATAATTTAAGTGGAATATGTGCATATTGCATTCTAATTTCTGTGGATGGTTCATTTGATGCCGTTGCTTCTGGATCACCTTTTTATAAGTTATTATTGTGACATCAAATGATTGAAAAGTAGTTATTTTCTACTTATTTGCTAATTTATTTGATATCACTGGAGATGATAAGAGGATTGAACAGCAATTTTCATGAGAGGAGATGTGAGTTGCGGTGGTGTCTACATAGTTTCCTTAATGTTCGTGTTTTTAAATCCACAGGTGAAAATAGGAATTACAGCCTACAGGCGTTACCTAGATTACATATTAACAAAAAAATTGCATACGCTAGTGAAGATTGCATTTGGGTTTCGTTAAGCTGGTTTTACAAGTCTATACCTTTACAGAATAACACCTATTGTCAGAATAGCCTAAATGAGA
Source organism: Pterocarya stenoptera (assembly GCA_003123785.1). NCBI lineage: Eukaryota > Viridiplantae > Streptophyta > Magnoliopsida > Fagales > Juglandaceae > Pterocarya > Pterocarya stenoptera. Next base: position 39,149 of record QEOT01006723.1, read on the forward strand.
GAATAAAAACCCAATTGTCAGAATAGACATGAATAAGTAATTTGAGGATTCCAAAACAATTGAGTTTGTACGGCTTAAGATAAGAACAAACCGCATTACTAAACAAGTAGTGGCTTAGTTACATGGACAACATTATTACTTCACAAATTGCAAGGAGAATGCAAAGGATCAAGGGAGTTCATGCTAAAAAGCATACAGGCTTCGGATGATGCTTATTTATCAAACAACGTGCATATTTTGCTCTGTTGTGTTGCGATAGGTTATATCACGGAAATGTGATCATTCACAGATGATGAATTGTTTTGCTTTGGGGGAAAGTGGAGGGGGTTCAACAATGTTGGCTAATAAAGCCATTCTTTTTCAAATATGAAAACAAAGGGATTTTGACAAAACAAAGTGCATCAATCCATGCTTGAAAAACTCAGACTGAAAGAGAGAATAGGAGAAAAGTCATAACATAGTTTTGTCAAAGAATCAGCCTGTACAAGTTCTTCTGTTGCAGCCATGTGATATATAGACACATGGACCCATGTCTGGCTTGGGATTTCAGGTGGCAACTCTGCAACTAAATTTATAAGTCCAGACATGGGATTCATGCATTCTGGAAGTGATGAAGAGTTGACTATTTCAGTCAACTCTAATAAATGTATTGCAAGTGATCCTATAATATTGAAATAAACGCAAAAAGGTTAGTCACATTCTAAACATTAGTGAAGATACTGACCTCGCACCAATTCAAGTGATTGTTGGCTTCAAGTAAATCCTTGTTATTCTCATATCTGGCAATGCTTCTCTCAAGTTAAGTGCAGAAAATGACTAATGGATCCCAACTCAAATCTGATGTGGTCTGAAGGATATCACGAACTATAACAGGATAAACTTTACCCCAATGCTTCTGAAACTGTTCAAGGTTATCACCATGAACGACCTGAAGGGTTGGGTGTAAAGTACAGACGATTCTATCATAGTGTCAAAGGCAGATTACAGAATTCTTGTTGGTTTTATTTTTTTATTTTCTGTATACAAAATTTATTGGTAAACTGTAATAGCACCATTTATATAGGTCAAAATTTTCTGGGTGTAATTCATATTTGATGGCCCCCCGGAGTTCATTTCCATGTGGGGAAAGAAAACAGTGGCATTTGCAATTTTGCATTGATGTTCGTGTAAATGTTTTAAGTTTTAGATGCAAATCTCGGTTACATATAGTAAGCTTGAGTAAAAGATGCAGTTCACACTTACACAGTGATCAATGGCTGCAGTATTGTGTTAAAATTATCCAACTTTACCTTGAATACATAAATGCAGACTTTACAACAAGATGGTTTTCATCCATATTGCTTGCCAAGGCCATTAGAAAGATGTCCAAACTCGTTATTTTGAAAGATTATCTGTTTCATTTGAGAAGTTATTTTCCACTAATTCCTGTTTATGGAGTACGGTGAAGAAAATTATGGTACGACAGATTTTTTAATTGACCAAGCTTGTTTGAGCTTTTATCTGGATTAATTAGTTGTCATCAGGAACTAGATAATGTAATAAAAAATTTGCTTCCCTTGGCTGGCTTTCTAGAATCTAAACATAGTAAAGGGCTTTGCTGCAATCCATGAGCAATGGCTGCTAAACATGGTTATCTCCTAAGAATTCGTTTTCTTGTTTATATCCAATAGATTTGCATGTATAACTAAATGTTAGACGTGTAGATGGGTTGGAGCTATATGGTTTGAACATTTCTCTGCTACTCTGCAAGCTTAGCATGGAAGTTATCGAGGAAAGGCAAAATAATTGTCCTTTTTGTGCAAATTGTTCCGAGAGTTGAAATTTTATCTGGTGTCCAGGATTTGCATCCCGCTGACCATTGCAGAGTCTAGAAAGTGGCTCGCAGGGTTAGGTTCGTAGTTTGCATAGGTTTTAGTTCTGTGTTGGGTTAGTTTTGTGTCAGTCTCATTGGATGCTGCTGCTGCTTATAATGCTTGTCCATTTTGATTGCTATAGATAAAAAAGGTGGCCTTTGATGCATGCAATAGGCAAGTGACCTAATGGATTTTTCAATAGAAAACATAGTCTGCATTCTTAGACGACTTTAGATTTATAAAAGAACTTTAATTTTTGCCACAATGTCATTCCTTGATGGGTTCAATGCTTAGGAAAAGAAACAAAAAACAGAGAAGGTAATCATGCTGCCTGGCAGCATGATGAGTTCAGTACTTTCAAATATACTCCATACATGGGGAAAGTTGCAGCAGTGGTCTTCTTAGTTCATGACTCATGACTCATGACCAATCCATTCATCTTCTGGAAAATGAAGAGAAACTGTAATTTGGTTCTGAAATGAAGAGAAAGTACCGTTGATGCTTGTCAGCTATGTCCTTGAAGACTTGCTCATGGGCATCTATTTCCTGCAAAACGCCATTACATATATTGAAGATTAAAGAAAAAGAAAAGCCAATAGTATTTGTCTGCAACAACAATGGCAGCAGATTTCCATACCAGTTTTAACGATTTGCTGTTCCCAACCAAGCTTGGTGCCTAGCTAGGATCTCCCGGGGATCAATATCCCCTATAGAAACATGATTGGGTGCAGCGCTAACGAAAATGTCCAACACAAAAAGAAGAGGACTTTCATCAACGCTGCACTCAATGATGTTTCTCAATCTGGGAGTGTCCTAAATCCATACTCCAACTTACTGCAACAGACCCAGAGATCTCGGTGCGTTCATCATGTCTATAAATAAGCCTTATAAATCCAAATGTATAGTACACCGATTTGTATTGATTTGTACTACCATTTTACTCAGTTGCCAGATTCTGAACTACTGGTACGGTCAATTAAGGCTGCTGGCCCAAATTTTAAAATGCTTTGATGCAGATGCCATTTGTACTGGTTAATATTGTACTGTAATATTGTACTGCATTTCAGATCGCCCCAACCCCCTAAAGTCTAAACCATCTCTTTCTTTTTCTGGTATACCAAATTATTAGTGACTTCCTTTTTTCTCTTTTCTAAAAAAATTCCCTAATTTCGAACTTTTGCCATTCGGGTAGCCTTCTCCAACCTCAGTTGATCTCTCTTCTATATCATGTTGATTATAGGCTAGAATTTTTTCAAGTGACATTGCTTGGAAAAGGGTCGTTAATGGTGGGTCCTTGCATTTACATGCACATATTACCCCTTCTTCAATATAGGCTATATAGCTAATGAGTTGACCGAATTTCGTGTTCACTGGATGTAGATTGGTTTTCTTCACTTTTCATAGTTTTTTTCCTAAAATTTAGCTAAGAATTAGTTTTAAGGATGCGGATGAGATGCTCTAAGGAGTTATTATTATCACATCAAAGGATTTTGGAATATAATTGACAGCGAGTACTATGAATTAATCTAGTCCTCTAGGGAAACAGCTGTGTATTGCATTCACGCACGTGTTCATAGTTATCATTTGAATTTGCAAACGAAGCTATTACTATTATGCTACGTACACAACCTATATAAAATTAGGAGAAGTGCGGTAGTTATAAAAATATTTAATAAAAATAAATTTATAAATTGATACGATTTTATTATTTATTTATTTGTAGTTAAAATAGTTTTGTAAAAGTTTTATTTGTAATTAACCAAGATCGATCAAGAGTTTTATTATAACTATATGAATTTCCTCGAGTTGACTTTTAGGTTTTTCAGGAGATCGTGCAATGGAGTTAAAAAATCATTAGTATCTTTTTTCTTAAAAAACGATTTAATAGCTTTTGACTTTTTTTTTTTTTAAGAGCTTTGGCCACATATTCAAGAGTGACCCGTGCCGGTGTTTATTCAAAACCTCACTTGTAGCGGAGGAATACCTTAGGCACATTATTCAAACAACACAAATAACGGATAAACTCACGACCTTAAGACTCTCATAAAAAAACAAAAACAAAAACATACCCAAAAGCAAAATCAATTATCTGATCCGTAAATAAGGCAACTCTAATTTATCAGTGTGGATCAACCCTCTAAAAATTCTAGGCACCTGACGAAGAGAATTCCATTCACATGAAACTCCATTAGCTCCTAATTTCGCCAAGAAATCCGCCGGAGCATTTCATTCTCTAAAAATATGCTGCACGTTAACATTCCCAATATGCACGAACTCCATTAATTCCTCCCAAAAGTCTTCTAAATACCACATATTGCATCTTTGCCAGTGCACCCAATTGACACACACTTGCAAATCGGATTCTACATCTATCCCTTGAAATCCCATTTCACGGCAATACAGTAACCCAATAACCATAGCTTTTAGTTCTGCACTGGTGCTTGATCCATGCCCAAGATATTTTGAAAAAGCTAGAATCATATTACCTGTGGAATCACGAACCACAACTCCTGCCCCTGACTCTCCAGGGTTACTCGAACTACTGCCATCAATGTTAAGTTTGACTCTACCAGCACAAGGCTTCCTCTAAATAACCGCATGGGTGATTTTCTGTTTTACTGGGATGACTAGAATATTCAGCTCAAGAAGCCGAGCTTCATCCGAACGAGAACACTTCGAAACACTATCATTCACGTTCTGCAATGTGGCCACTGAATAACAGATCAACTGCTTTATGTCCTCCATTGATAACACTTTCCCTTCCATCCTCGCTTTACACCGACGGAACCATAAGCTCCATGAGATAATACACGGAAGCAAACCAATAATGTTACCTAGTTGCGTCGTTTTGGAAGCTCTCCTAAACCACACCATCATAGATTGGTTCCAAGTCCTAGCAGGATCAAAGGTAATACCCAACCTATCCGAGAAAAACCTCCACACCTTCGAAGCAAACTCCCCCGCCCACAGGACATGATTTAAATCCTTTGTATCTCCACGTACACAGCAATCACATTTTGAAGTAATTGGGATAGCAACCCTTCTTAGTTTCTCATCAACACTAAAACAATTATTCATTGCCTTCCACATAAACACAGAGATTTTTTTGGCAATCTCTCATGCCAAACCCAGTTAGACCAGGACACTTTTGGGGCACGAACTCGTAAACACTGCCATACACTTTTCATAGAGAACCTTCCACCATTATTGTCCATCCAAATCAGAATATCTTGGCCTTCCCTACGAGAACCCAGGAAGTTAATAATCTCAGCAGCCCTCTCATTGCCAACCATCTGTTCCAACTTCTCAATGTTCCATCCATTCTCTATCTTCAGGTCACATATTTTTATTTTCGGCTCTTCTATAATTTGGTTTTCCGAAGCTAGAGGGCCTCCCTCCCACCAATTATCAAACCAAAAAGAAATCCTTCCATCTCTGACTTTCCATTTAGAATGATTAAGCACCAGCAGAATACTCTGTACTACTAATCTCCAGAACCGAGAACCTTTGTGTTTGTCTACCAAAGAAACATGGTTATTAGCAATATACTTTGCCCGAAAGAACCTACAGAATAAATCATCCCCTTGAATAATTTTTCACGCAAATTTCGAATGCAATGACACCTGAGCCTCTTCCAACTTTCTCAGACCAATGCCATTTTCTTCAACCGGATGACACATTTTCCTCCATGAGAACCAATGCTTTTTGTTTTTTCCATTCACCTCACCCCAAAAGAAAGAGCTAAACATGCTGTTTAACATCTTCAAGACCTGATTCGACAGGTTCAAAATAGTTAGCAAGTGCATTGGTAGACTAGACAACACATGTTTCAACAAAACCAATTTACCCCCAGCAGATAAACATTTCGATTTCCACCCAGAAATTTTGTCTTGGACCCTTGTAATTAGTGGATCAAGATATCTTCTCAAAAGCTTCCCTGTTGCCATTGGAAAAGGCCTTCTACAAAACTCGTACCCTGGAGGAGCTCCCTCTTCTTTCCGTAGGAAAATTTTTCCCAAAGTAAACGTCTGTTTTATCTTTATTTATGCTTTGACCAGACCATTTTTCGTACATCCTTATCACCTCCATCAATGCTTTGACAGATTTTTTATTCCTGTTTGCAAAGATGACAATATTGTCTGTATATAGAAGGTGCAAAATAATCGGTGTTCCTCTCGGTTGTGAAAAATGTCCAATCTTTCCGTTAGAGAAGTTTTCCTTCAAAGGACGGGATAACACTTCTTCCATGATAATAAAAAGATAGGGTGAGAAGGGGTCACCCTGCCTCAACTTCCTACGACCTTGAAAGAACCCATGAACAGTTCCATTCATCATTATTGAATACCACGACGACTGTATACAATTGCTTATTAGCCCACAAACATTATTCAAAAACCCAAACCTCTACAACACCTTCAACAGAAACACCCATTCCACCCTATCATAGGCCTTAGCCATATCCATCTTGAAGATCACATTCCCTCCTGCTTCTTCCTATTAATAGAAGCGATCATTTATTGAATTAAACTAATGTTATAAAAAATGTTTCTTCCGGGAATAAAAGCACTTTGTTCCATTGAGATCATAGATGGAAGAAGGTGTGTTAAACGATTAACCATCACCTTAGAACATATCTTGTAAAATACAGAATATAAACTTATTGGACGGAATTTATCAAAGCCTTGAGGTTGCAATACCTTTGGTATAAGCACCAATGGTGAAGCGGTAAAAAACCTTGGCAATAAAGTACCAGAAAAGAACTCCCTCACTGCCTCCATAACATCATCGCAAACAACTTCCCAACAGGTTCTATAGAACACGGATCCAAACCCATCTGCACCGGGACTACTATCAACATGTATGCTCAAAACAGCTTCTTTAATTTCTTCAACCACAGGTAGTCGATTCAACTGATCATTTTCCACCTGATATATAATTGGATCAATAACACCCTCCAGGTTAGGGTGCTCCACTATAGTAGACTGACTTAGAAAACCACGAAAATAAGATATCGCTCCATTATGCACCTCTTGAGGTGAGTTTAAAACATCCCCGTTTAATAGCCGCATCTCACAAACTCTTTTCTGGTTTCTCACTTTGAGCAGAGCATGGAAATACCGAGTATTTTTATCACCGTGTTCCATCCATTTAATCTTAGCACACTGCGCAAGATGGACACTTTCCCTCTTTTCCCACGTATGCAGTGCAATCTTTGTAGCTATCAAATCTTTCTCGATCTCTTCCCCATACTGTCTTTGCAAACTGGACTCAAGTTCTTCTACCCGAGTCTCCAGTTCTCGTATATGCTTATCTGTCCACCCAAAAATATTTTTATTCCAGCTTTCTAGTCTCACCTTCAATCTCTTAAGTTTATTAAACAGCTTAACCATCCCCGATCCTTGTGCATCCTACTCCCAGGATTTTTGAACACAATCTAAGAACCCGACATGCTCCACCCACATTTTTTGAAAAGGGAAAGGTGAGGGACTGTATGCTACATCCTTCCTTGCTAGGGAAATCACCATCGGGGCATGACCGAGGTAGTGTGGGGTAAGTAATGCATAGAGGAATCTGAATAACCTTGCAAGAAATTATTGTTCACCAGTGTACGATCTAGTTGAGCCCAACTTCTAGACAAACCATGTTGACCATTGCACTAGGAAAAACTCTTCCCTAGGAACTTCATTTCTATCAAACCACAGGAGTTAATCCATGAATTAAATTCAATTGAGGACTGCCTCGCCCTAGGCCTTCCACCTCTCCTCTCATTATCAGTAGAAATTACATTAAAATCTCCAGTTATTAGCCACGGCACACTCGATCCCCCATCTCGTTCCATATCTTCCCACAACCTTCTACGTTGAACATAAGTGCATTTGGCATAAACAAAGGACATTTTGAACTCTTGTTGCCCCTCCTTCACCATAATAGTAATGTGTTGATTACTCATCGAAATCACTATCAACTCTACCTCCAACTTCCAAAACAACCACAACTTCCCTTCTACTGACTCATTAGACAAACATCCTTCAAACAAAAGACTATGTCTGCAATGTACCATGGAAACTTTATTTAAATACGGCTCTACGACAGCAAGAACTTTTGGTTTATATCTAGCCACAATTTTCTTTAATCTATCTCTTGAAGTTCCAATCTCCAGGACATTCCAAAATATTATTGGACTGATCATAAATTAAATTTAGAGGATCGGGGTAATAACCCGCTTTGAGCTACAAACTTGCACCAACATTGCATCAGGCATTTTCTTCTTTTTATTAGATATTTTAGAATCTGAAACAACCTCTTTACAGGCCTCTTCTGCTTCTACCCCATTCTCGCTATTTGAAAGGCTGACCAACCTTTCATCCTCCTCTGCAAAAACAAAGACATTAACCTTCGACTGCTTATTAGAGAGCTTAGTTGCTTGGACTTGACAGCCCTCCCTTGAATCTGTCTCTTCAGTCAGCACATACGTATCCTCATTCAAATCATTGTCTATAGCGCCACCCATATTATTTTTTGCTTCATCTTCACTTTGTCTAACCTCCACCTCTATTTCACCCTGCTCTACAACTCCTACATTGTTTTCTGAAACCTCAACATCTTCTTCCGTCCCCTTCTCACTACTACCTTGTATCAAAACCAGAGCCCCATTATTTGCTTCACAATCAGGCGGCACCTCCACACAGTTTTGCACTAACACCTCTGAACCTCCCAACCCCGTATCCTCCTTCATCACAGTAGCATCCCCACTAAAACCTACCACATCTTTATTCGTTTTCTTCACCTCTTTATACTCGTTTTGGACTAATGGCTTCTCCTTCTCTAACTTCTTTCTCTTTTTTGCACGTCATAACATTAGTCCTTGCCTCTTACATCTAATACAATACGCCAGAAGAGTTTTGTAATCACTTCTTGATGATGGCTGGAAGGACTCGCCAGCACCCCAATCCAGAAAGAAGTAATCGATTTTTTTGCTGCATCCAACTCTAAATAGACCCTCGCATGATCGGTTCTTGTCGCACATCTAGTCAAATTGTTGCTACGAACAAACCTACCAATGGGCGCCATCAGAACCCCGTAATATAGAAGGCTGATAAAAATTCAGTCCTAATCTAGGATGGAAAACCCAGACTGGCACCATAGAAGGTTCCTCCTCTTCAACAAATTCTGGTGACCAATGAAACTATCTATAGTGAATACCATTAATATCACAAGCCTCCCTCGAGAACACCTTATTGAAGTCCTCTTCCGATGTCAACTAGACAAACACGTTACGGTTCAGTCTCATTGCCGAAACAATTGCCACTCTTGATAATCCCCATCTACTCTTTATGAACAACTGGATGCCATCCAACGATGGACGTTGCCTCAAGAATTTTAAAACCAACGAAAACCTAAAAGGTTCTGCTGATTTCAGAATCTCCTCCTTAGAAAACTGAAAATATATCTCCCCATCCAACGGTTTAGGAGCGCGCATGGCCAAAGGGATCTCAGGGAGCGGCTGAGGAGCAGTAGAAACTAGGTCTACAAACAAACGAGCGTTGGTTGCCGGCGTAGGACCACCAAGGGGTCCCGCGGCTGCCATGCAAAAACTACGTAAAACCCTAGCACCAGAATCGCTTTCCATAAACTCTCTAATCGCCTCTCCGTAAATATCGCCTTAGGTAAACTTCGAACGTGAGGATTTTAATAGCTTTTGACTTACTTCAACATAAGTTTTCAAAATAAAATTAAGCTAAAGAAAACAGCTCATTTGCAATTACTTTTGCAACAAGTTAGTTGTCAAAACAGAAAGTCCTAAATCCTTTTATTAAAAAAATTTCTTTTTAAATAAAAGAATTAATTAAAGACAGGGCATGCAATTACTTTTTTTTTTCCTCCCAAGAGAAATAAACTTCATTGATAATCAAGGTCTTAATATAATTTCATTTTAAAAAACAAGCTCTCTCTCTCTCTCTCTCTCTCTCTCTCTCTCCCTCCTAGATGAGCGATTCCTATTCCTCTCCTCCCCCCACCCCTCCTAGAGACTCTCCCACTCTCAGTAGTATCAACCCTTCCGTTCCTTAAATCAGCCAAACACGCTAGCATAAACACTTAGCCAATATTCCTCTCTATGGATTCCTCCAATCCAGAGCTAGAAAAAATCATCTCTCAGGCTAAAGCTCTCTCATGGAACGATCTAAACCTAGAACCCGAATTAGATGCAGCAAAAAACTTTTTAGAATTTGCTCTAGTTAGCAAACTCATATCCATGAAAGCGATCAACAGACAAACTTTCCATGCATCTATCAAGGCTATTTGGAGCTTCGTAATAAGGCTGACTATCGAAGATATAGCACAAATACATTTCTGTTCACCTTCTCTACCCATCAGGAAAAAAAACAAATACTTGAAAACGGGCCCTAGAACTTCAAAGGTTTTCACATGATTCTAAGGCAGTGGCCCCCAGGAGTAAGTATCCATGATGTTCCCCTTCACATGTCTATTTTCTGGATCTAGGTTCATGGGTTACCACTTGAGATGTTGACTAGAGCTAATGCAACAAAAATAGGTCAAGTCCTAGGCAATCTTCTCGAAGTTGATTTTGCATCCATCTTTAGAGTGACAATTACAAGATACTTACGAGTTAAGGTGGAAATCAATGTCCACAATCCATTACCAGAAGGTTTTGACCTTATCCGTCCCAATGGAGTTACCAACAGAATATTCTTCAAATACGAACACCTATCAGAGTTCTATTATACTTGTGGGAAACTAGGTCATATTTAGCAAGCTTGTCCCAACTCTGCCAGTGACAACAATGGTCTGTTATACGGGCCTTGGATGAGAGCAATCACAACAAACAGTCGCCGAGGGAATCCCTTTGATATGTTTAAGAATTAATATGAAATGCCCCCTGCGTACAGAAATGTTGCACCCCTGCCAATGACAAGAACTGAAACTCCATCTCTGGCCCTTATGCCTACAAGCAGAAACAATGAGGAGATCAAGTTTATTGGAAATCATCAGAATCAAGCTCTTAAGGGGAAGCGAAATGAGAAAATGTTCCCTGAATCAAACAGTGATCAGCTCAGTACACTTGAAGAAGACGATCATGGTTGCATGCACAAGCAAGAACAGTTGTTATCGAAGGTAGCCAACAATTGGTGGTAAGTCAAACCTTCCATAGTAAGCTTCACTATGCTGAGAATTTGTCATTTTTGAGGGACAAACAAACACACGAATCAAATGTAGCCCACAAACCATCTCCTACCCACAACAGTGAGTTGCAACAATTCCAAGTATTGATCTCTGTGTTAACCTCATCTCTATCACACTTACCATCTGTGTTAACAATTCCAAGTATCACACTTATATTGAGGGAATTAGTTTGAATAAAAATTTCTTTATAATTTTGGAAATTTGGAGCTTTGGGAAGTATATTAGCAGTGTTACAATTGATTATCAGGTAATATAAGTTAATTCTCCAGACCCTCGGGGACGGTTACATAATATATTTGCACAATTTTATTAATATTCGTTGTGGTTTTGTGATTAAAAGTGAACTAATGGCAACTACTGGACGAAATCGTGGGAGAGAAGCCGGCCAACCTAGCGGAGAAGCTAGTGTTTAGTTGTAGAGATCGATATTGGTTGAGCGGAAGATCCTTTTAGATGACTTCCATGATATTGTGTGGGATGGACAGAGCATGTACTCCATCATCACCAGCCTGGGATGGGCATCGATTTTTCAGCAGAGGGGTGTTGCCTATCCGGACATGGTCTGTGAGTTCTACCATACCATGGGTGAGATGGAGGTTGATACGGATACCTTCATTTTTACCATTCAGGGAGTGAGTATTACTATCTTACCCCCTGTTATTTATGATTTTATTGGTACTCTGCTCATAATGGGATTATACCCTACACCAGTTGCACCGCCTGCGTCGGATGGAGGGATAGATGTTGAGGGTGATAGTGAGGACGATGCTCCAGCAGATGACGGTCTCACGGACAATGAGGTTGGTCAGATGATGCTGGACGCTTCGGCTCCTCCATATGATGGTAGCAAGGTCATAAGGTAGTTTTTTAGAATGCTAAATTTAATTGTTTTAACTAACGTCAATCTGAGAAAACACAAGACAGATTTCGGCATCAAGCGAGCTAGATTTATGTTACGAATAGCTCAAGGAGAGCCGATTGATCTGCTATTATATTTCTTCCACCAGATTCGATCTGAGTCACGCTATACTAGTGGAGACAGTTTACCATTTGCACTGATGATCTCTAACCTCCTAGTCTGATTGGGGGTTAATGTGCAAATGACTGAGAGGAGGCAGTCACATATTGGGCCTCTTAACAAGATGACATTCAACAGGAGTGACGGTCATTTGTGCAAGACTCGAGCTAATATTCCAGTCGCACAAGATAGTGGCGTGATGAGTGATCCAGCTTCTACTCCTGCCGATGTTCAGAGACAGCCTGCTTAGGCTACTTTGGATGAGGTACGATCTTTGCTCGAGGAGCATTGCCAACTTTTGATCAAGGAAATCGTTGAGCCCATCATGGGGAAGCTTCACAAGATGGAGGGACGCATATCTTCCTTATAGGAGGGTTTTGAGCTACTTACTATATCGATAGTTTTATCTTTTATTTGACTTTTTCATGTTGTATTGAACGTACATTATATTTTTGGGATGTAATTAGTGTATGATTTTTATTTTTGGTGTTTGCTAGATTGTTTATTGTCAAATGTTTTTTTCTTATTTAATAAAGTAATATTTATTTAACTAAAAAGCTTATTTAACATAAAGAACTCATTAAAATATTTTTAAATTAATTACATAAAATTAATTATGAGTATGAAATATTTTAATTCATGACCATAAATAATACTATATAATATATCTATATTTTTTATATTTTGAAAATGATAACTAATAAATTAAAAAATATTTATTTTTAAGGTATTTTGGATGCCTTTCAATAAATTATTATAATTAAAAAGTGCCGTTCGAACGTTTATTTTGGGTTCGAACAAAGTTCATTCTCGTTCAAACAATATTGAATCAAATTTCTACCATTTTTTTTCTTTTATAATTTCCCACCAAACAAGTTGTATGAATGAATAAATATGATGTTCGAATCAGTTCGAACTTACTTTCTTTGAGTTTGAACTATCTTGCAACCATCTCGCCAATCTGCCCCCACCAACAAAGCCCGTTCGAACATAACATTTAAGTTTGAACTGTTTTGAACTTCCCCCGACAAAATTATATGTACTTTACCGCCAAGATTTTTGTTCAAACAGAGACTAAACCATTCGAATAGGCGGTAACTTGTTGTTCGAACATATTTTTACCTGTTCGAACATATTTCTAATTTTGAGACGATATATTTTGTCAAAGAAGATATAGTTCGAATGGATATTTAAAATATCCATTCGAACGCCTTGAGAACCTCATTCATGTTTTGAGACGAAATATAAATTTCATCCTTAAGAAGTACTTTTAGGGATGAAATTAAATTTGTCCCTAGTGAATTCGTCTTAAAGTAAAATTGGTTGTAGTGAGATGTCTTGTTAGAAATACAAAAGGAGGCAAGCCAGACCCTTTGCAGCAAATAAACTGATTTATGACCTTTTGACAAAAAGTACTTGAGATCGATGAGTACGTACTTGTGTCCATTGGGCGCATGACAAACTTTTCTCTCCAAATAACACATTTGTTAAATGAAAGGGTACGTGGGAGGGAGTAACCGGATGTGACTAATTTCCTACTTAGGCGTGATCCTACCATACCCGTACGTAATTGAGAATAAGACAGAAGAGACCTAAGTATCGAGAAACTCTCAAATTGGATTTGAGCCATAGCTTAGACTCCAACTCTGTTAAGGAATTCAATGAATCTTTAGGTGACTTTTAAGGTGAAATATTCCTACTCGGATTCGAACCCAAGACTTAAGTACATGCCAAACCAGTTAGGAGTAATCCATGGACCTGAGCCACCAGCCAGCTTAGTGGTGGTGAAATGGCCATATTTGTTGTTTTTTTTTTTGAAATGGCGAATCTCGTATCATTAAAACCGGACATACAAATTTGACTTAAAAATAAGTCAATTACAACCAATAAAAGCTCCCCAGCGCACATCCGTGGCTGACATGGTCTAGTCCCACGGCACACCTCTACAGACAAAAGTCTGAGAGATAGCACATCTCTGTCCAAAAACAGAGGTAACAGATAACAACTAAACAGACTCCATCCCCGACTAAGCAGGACATGGAGGAGGAACACCCCGATCTCTCCGCTACGCGGAGTGGGGAGAAAACACCATTCCGGACCAAGTCCGAATGGGAAACACCATTTCTGTGATTTCTTAAAAATAAAGACAAAACATAAAGAAAATTACAATGTAAAACACTGTAAACGGAAAATCAGTGCACATAAAACACAACACATGGCGGGAAAACCGACGGTCGAGCTTTGGAGATCCAGTGACGCCGGTTCTGAATCGGCAGCTCGATGCGGCGTCAGATGATACCAGGGTGGCGCGTGGGTTCAACGCGCGGCGAGCTCCGAATCTGCGATCCGCGCGTGCGGGCTACGCGCCGCTCCGATGGAGGCCGCATTACGGGGTTTTGCAGATTGGCGGCAGGGAAGACTCCTCGTGGGGCGCGTGTATATAGATGGTCACCGGATCACCTCGCACCTACTCCCCCTTATTAGCCGAAACCTGAAAAAGAAAACCAAAAAAACCGGAACCGTCGGAGACACAGGGCCGACGTTAGGGAGGGAGGAGAGTAGCGGGAGGAGGGAGCCGGAACTCCCCCCTCCCCCCAGTTGTGATCGAACGAAGGGGCTTTTGAGAGAGATGGGCTTTTTGAGAGAGAAACTAGAACGTATAATACGAACCCAAAGCGTAATCGTCCATATTTGTTGTTAGTGTATGTATATGCATGCCCTCCGTATATATAGTCTGAATGAGAAACATGATATCATATGAAGGGCCATATATATATATATATATAATATAGATCAGGATTGCACGAGGACTTTCATGATTTTATACAATTGTATTTACAATTGTAATTCAAGAACTTGATCAATCGTCAACTCGAGAGATATATATATATATATATATATATAGACACACACACATACATTTTCAGTATCTAATTATTGAACTGCATGTACAAGATAACTATGTTCAAATATGCTTAGAAATATTAAGTACGTATCTTACACATAAAGAAAAGAATATATTCCCATCTATAATGTACATGTAAAAACAAGTTAGAAATGATCTTCAGATAAATAATCTTGTCTATAATAATCTGCTTGATGATCTTCTACGAAAAACAATCTTACCCTCGGCATCTTCATGCATAATCGGTAAGACTTCATCCGGAGGAGTGTGGCGCCAGATTGTAGGCTTATCCAAATGATGCCCAATCTGAGCAAATTTGTCAGCAGCCCTATTGCCTTCCCTATAGACATGAGTCGCCGTCCAATTGTCAAGCATCAATATAATCAAGTTTATATCACTGACATGTCTCTGCACTTCTGCAGATTTAAAAGTAGTTCTATTTTCTGCAATGTGATCGATCAATGTCTTGTCATCTCCTTCAAGCCATACATCGTTCCAACCATTTTCCAGCGCCAACTCAAGCCCCCTATGCAGTGCAGCCAGTTCTGCAATGGTGCTGTTGGCTCTCCCTATTTGTTCAGCATAACCAAGTATGAATTCAGCCTTATGGTTTCTGAATAACCCTCCAATGCTAGCCTTCCCTGCTTTACCTCTCGAAGATCCATCAAAGTTCAGTTTTGTCCAGCCAATTTTAGGCTTTTCCCATGCCACCGGAATGCCCGCGGCTTCCTTATGCAAATTGCGTAGAAATATCTGAACTGGGTTTTGGATTAGCTTTTGGCATCTCAATATATTGCTGAATGGCAACATCATTTCTTCTCCAATTGATAAAAACTTTGAGGCAACAACTTATGGTTCCAGTCGTAGAAAAACAATATACGAACTGGTCTGAAATCCTTTTATTCTGCAGTGGTGGTGTCGTGCAGGTGGTCTATACTCTGAATTCATGCAAAAATGAAGACCATTTTTGTAATGACATTACAAGCTAGGAACTATATATTGCTTGACGTAAGTTCCTATACAATAAAGTTAGAGTGGGGGAAAAGCAAGGGAGATTCCGGATTTCACAAAAAAAGGCAACAATTGGATAAACAAATATGTAATAATGAAGAAGGCCAGGGAGATCTCTTCAAAAACTCTCAAGCATATATATTCTGTAATGGCGTTTTAAAATAAAGGGTTACGTGCATGAATATCACTATCTACCGTAGAAAGAAGGCCAGCTTGCGGGCATGAGAAAGAAGGAAATACTTGGCATATAGCTGTATTCCATGTTAACCGTTAAACTGCAACTGAAAGAAGTTTTCATTTTTATTTTTATTTTTATTTTATTTGTATTTAGTTTTTGGTGGCGCTAGCTGTAAGTACTAAGAACGTCTTCTCTTCTTATTCCAAGGAGGCAAGCCAATGGATAACTAAATTTGAATGTAACTGTAAAAATTTCTCTCTCTCTTTTTGTTTTTTGTTTAAACCTAAAAGCTTTTTATTTTTATTTTTATTCCAAAGAGCAAAGCCAATGGCTAACTATATATATTTGACTATTATCTAATAATATTGGCATGCGTTGCTCTTCGATCGCATAAATCGTGTGCCTACAAATATTTTTATAAAAAGTATTTTATAAATATCAAAATAATTATTTAATTATTTTTTAAATAAAAAATATTTTTATTTGATATTTAATCAAATTAATTTGATTTTATAAAAATATTGTCATCTTATAATATTATTATGAAATATATTATAAAAAATAAATAATTTGGTAGGTAATTTATAAATTCTTATTACTTATTTATAAATATATTTATAAAAAAACAAAATCATTACAAACACTATGTAATAATTTGTGGGACTCACATCTATCTCATCTCTAAAAAGTCAAAATTATTTCATCTTACTTTTAATCTAAACACACAAACTTTTTAAAAATTATCTCATCTTATCTCAAATTAACAATTAACTTATTATTATTTACAAACTATTTTATTATCTCACTATCCAAACATCTGAAGCAAAATCTGCCTTAATCTTAAACTTTCTTGAAAAAACTAATTTGAACATTTTTCCATGGTAAAATAAAAAAAATAAAAAAAACTATATTTGTCAGGGGGCCGGGTACAAATCATTGAGATGGGAGAACCTTCACGAGTGGCTCTCATCTACGGCTATTGAGTTGACCCGCAACCTTGTTTTGTATGAATTTTGTATCCCAAGGTTAAGATCAATGCCACAGTCGTGTGGGTTTGATGCGTGGATACACCCCAGTGGGTCTTCTGTTATCCGTCTCTTTACTGACGTCATATATTTGTATAGTTTCTTCAACGTATAAAATATCTATTTTCTGGTCCTTTGACACTGTATTTCATGTTAGACTTTGATGCCAGACATAATAGCGATTATTCTGTAGGCTAGTTTCAACAGATAATTTACAGAAAAGAAAACAAGAGATTGCCTAAAAATACAGAGAAAACGTCTCTGATGTCAATTTAAATTATCATTAATCAAGAATAATGAAAATCAACCCACAAGCCGGGTTGTAATAGTTGAAAATCGATTGTATTAGAATTTTACCAAAAATAGCAAATCTCAATAATCATGCCAAAATCAAATACATAAACTAAGAAGTAATCTGCCAAAATTCTGGCCCAAATCAAGTTCAGAATCACTTCCAAAACAGTAAATGAAATATTACCATAAAAGGCAAAAAATAACTAAAAATAGGAAATTAGAGGGGAAAACAGTGAAATTTGGCCTCACACCTGCCCACGACGTCCGCGCCGAAAGGAGCTTTCCGAATTGAGGTCATATGCGCGATTATGATACCCGTAACTAAAGTTATGGCTAAAATACCGGAACGTGCCCAAAACTGCGTCAACCAAGAAAAGATCACGATTTCCTGCCTTCTTTGCGCTGATCTGCCACCTCAAGGTATTTCAGTGCAGTCAACGTGCAATCTGACAACTCAGAATCATCTGACTCAGATCCTCCTGCATCAGTCGCCCCGGGTTGGAAAGAACTCATCCTCGAGTTCACAGTAGTTTCATCAGGATCCACAAAACAATGGCTCAAGTGTTTCACATTAAATACATCAGAAGTCTTCAAATGGCTGGGGAGGCGTAACCTGTAGGCATTATCATTGATCTTCTGTAGGATCTCACAGGGTCCAATCTTCCGCTCTTTCAGCTTAATATACTCTCCAACAGGAAAACGATCACGAGTTAATACTACCCAAACAAAATCACCAACATCAAAAAGTACTTGGCGACGATGACTATCTGCTTGAGTCTTGTACTTAGTATTGCTCTCGTGAATGGCCAGTCTCACTTGATCATGGATGCTTCTAAGGTGTTTTGCTATCTCATCTGCCTTAGGATTCAAACGACCCACACGTGGAATGGGGGCTAAGTCTAGCACACCGAACGGGTTCTGACCATAGGTAATCTCAAATGGACTCAGTCGTGTGGTTCTGTTCTTGGATCTGTTATAGGCGAATTCTGCTTGGAGAAGAGCAAGATCCCATTGTTTTGGCTTAGTTCCCGCCAAACTCCTCAAAAGGTTGCCTAAACTTCGGTTCACCACCTTGGTTTGACCATCTGTTTGGGGGTGATAGGCGCTACTGAAGTTCAACTTGGTTCCCAGTTTCTCCCATAAGTTCTTCCAGAAATGGGTCATGAACTTCATGTCACGATCTGAAGTGATTGACCGGAGAACACAATGTAAACGAACAATTTTCTTGAAGTAAAGATGAGCGATCCGGGCAGCATCCATTGTTTTCCTGTAAGTTACAAAATGGGCCATCTCGGAAAACCTGTCAACTACAACCAAAATAAAATCAATGGATCGTTGGATCCGGGGTAAACCCAACACAAAATCCATACTGACATCAAACCAAAGAGACTCTGGAATAGGCAAAGGAGTGTACAGGCCTGCATTGGTGAGAGTCCCCTTGGACCGCTGGCACACATAACATCGTTCCACATAATGAGCCACATCACTAGTCAGTTTGGGCCAATAGTAATCAGAGGACACCAAGGCCAACATCTTATCTCGCTCAACATGACCCTCGTTATGAAATTCACAAATAATCTGCTGCCTTAGTGAACAATCTGGGATACACAACTGTAATCTAAGAAATAAATAACCATTATGTAAAACAAAATTATTTCGTTGACCATCAGTTACCTCTTGAAATATCCTTCCAAACGAAGGATCTGCTGCATACATGTCACTGAAAACCTCAAAGCCTGCAACTTTGGTGATCATGCTGGTGAGGAGTAACGTATGACGGCTCAGGGCGTCTGCTACTCGGTTCAGACTTCCTGACAAGTGCCCAATGAAAATGTGAACTCCTGCAAGTAGGCCACCCACTTAGCATGTCGCCTGGTCAACTTGTGCTGGCCATTGATGTACTTCCGGGCCTCATGATCAGTAACAAGAATGAACTCACGCTGCACCAGGTAGTGTCGCCAATGTTTCAGGGACTGAACTATGGCATAGAACTCCAGATCATAAGTGGAATAATTCTTCTTTGCCTCTAACAGCTTCTCACTGAAAAAGGCTATAAGTCGTCCTTCCTAACTCAAAATACTGCCAGTGCCAATCCCAGATGCATCACAATTGACTTCGAAAACCTTGTCAAAATCTGGAACTGCTAAAACTGGCACTTCTGTCATCTTCTGCTTAACTAGTTGAAAACTGATCTCTGCCTCCTCAGACCACTAAAAGTCACGTCCCTTGAGGCACTCTGTAATAGGAGTAATCAAAGTGCTGAAGTTTATGATGAATCGACAGTAAAAGGCTGCCAATCCATGGAAACTCTTAACATCGTGCAAGGTCTTAGGTTTGGACCACCCTAAGACCGCATATATCTTTGACTGATCTGCATGAACACCATCAGTAGATACAACAAAACCAAGAAAAGTTACAGAAGTAGTAAAGAAAGAACACTTCTTCTGGTTAACAAACAGGTGCTCCTTTCTCAACATGTCAAGAACAGCTCGGAGATGATCAAAGTGTGACGCCCATGTCGGACTATAAATGAGGATATCGTCGAAGTAAACTACAACGAATCTCCCCATAAATGGTCGTAGAACCTGATGCATAAATCTCATGAATGTGCTGGGTGCGTTGGACAGCCCAAAAGGCATGACCATCCATTCATACAACCCCTTCTGCGTCTTAAATGCCGTCTTCCACTCATCTCCGGGTTTTATTCTGATATGGTGGTATCCGTTTTTAAG
This sequence comes from Pterocarya stenoptera, assembly GCA_003123785.1. Lineage (NCBI taxonomy): Eukaryota > Viridiplantae > Streptophyta > Magnoliopsida > Fagales > Juglandaceae > Pterocarya > Pterocarya stenoptera. The sequence goes on from QEOT01006723.1 coordinate 59,369, forward strand.
GTCAATTTTTTAGAAGACCTTAGAACCGGACAGTTGATCCAGCATGTCATCTAGGCGTGGAATGGGAAACTTGTACTTCACTGTGATCCTGTTGATCGCTCAGCTGTCAACACACATATGCCAGAAACCATCTTTCTTCAGTACCAGTAGGGTAGGGACTGCACATGGGCTCATGCTCTCATGGATGTAGCCCCTCTCTGATAACTCCACCACTTGACGTTGCAACTCTTCAGCTTCTTTGGGACTAAGGCGATATGCATGTCAGTTTGGTAAACTCGACCCTGGGACAAGGTCAATCTGATGTTGAATATCTCTCATAGGTGGTAACCCAGGAGGAAGATCTTCTGGCATCAAGTCAGAAAACTCTGCTAGCAGCTGCTGCACCTCTACTGATAAATTTGGGCTCATGTCTGCTGCACTATTCCCACAAGGCAGTAGGGCATAAATCACAACTTCCCGCTTAATTTCTTCCAGGAACCTAGACATAGAGAGAAGGTTAGTATTATTGGTCAGCAGGGTAGGAGTGGTTCCTTCCCGGCGAGGCGCCAACACAACCTTCTTTCCCTTGATACTAAGGGAATAAGTATTCTTCCGCCCATCATAAACAACACTGCGATCATACTGCCAAGGCCTGCCTAACAATACATGACAAGCATCCATAGATACGACATCATACCAAGCATTATCAAAATATTTTCTGCCGATCGAAAAAGATACTAGGCATCGCCTATCTACTGTTACCTCACTGCCTTTATTCAGCCACGACAATTTGTATGGCTTGGGATGACGATCTGTCTTCAACTGTAATTTCTGGACAGCTTCTTCAGAAACCACATTCTCACAACTGCCGCTGTCAATGATCATCTTGCAGACTTTATCTGCAACTGTGCAGGTTGTGTGGAAAATATTGGTTCTCAACCAATCGTCACCTGCATCACCCTTGGGAGTCAGTAGACTCTTACGAACAATCAGGGTCTCATGGCCATCACCATACAATACGTCTCCATCTTCATCATCATCGTACACAGGCTCTCCATTCATCTCAGTGTCTGCTTCCATATCTTCCTCAATCAAAAGAGTTTTTCCTTTTTGATTAGCAGGTTTCCTGCAATCAGTCGCTCTATGCCCCTGTTCATCACACTTGAAACATCTAATATTAGAGTTAGAACTCTGACCCTGCAATGGCTGCTGGGCGGGACGAGGTTCTTGAGGGTGAACTGCTCGACTGTTTTGATCGCTTCTGGTCACTGGCCTCCTGCTCTGTTGTTTCTCTACAATGAGTGCACGCTGGTATGCTTCAGAAACTGTCCATAGCGAGTGAAGGCTAAGGACATCCTGTAGGGACTGCCGCAATCCTCCCAAATACCGCGCCACCAACTGCTCTTCTGTCTTAGATAGATCATTACGGGCTATCAATTGATAAAATTCTTTAGTGTAATCATCAACTGATCTCGTACCTTGCCTCAACAAATGAAGTCGCTGAAACAAAAATTGAGTATAGCCGAAGGGAAGGAAGTGACCCTTCATCTTCTTCTTCATCTTCTCCCAATCAGTAATCTTGGCCTTACCATACTTGTCTCGTGATCACCTCAACTGCTCCCACCATGCAGATGCTCTACCTTTGAGTTTGATGGTGACCAGTTTCACTTTGACACGATCAGGAACCCCTTTATAGTAAAAAATCCTCTCCACCTCATGCAACCAATCAATGAACCATTCAGCCTGTAACGAACCAGAAAACTCGGGAAGATCCACTAGGAAGCCAAGGTCCCCATGACACTCCTCCCGACCATGGTACTCCCGGTATAAAGGACGCCGGTGATATGGGTTTTCAAAACTGGAATCGGAATCATGATCTTCCATCTCACGATCGCTGAAATCCTGCGCCGCTAGACGCCGGGTTAACTCTGCAACTTGTCTCTGCAAATCTTCAATCATCACATCCTGAAAGCTACGATCACAGTGCGGGACTTCCTCATTTGGTACCTGTCCACGACAACCCTGACCCAGACCACCAGCCATGAAAACTAATGAGAATCATCCCAAGAAAGACTCTAAAGCTCTGGTACCAACTGACGCCAGACAGAATAGCGATTATTCTGTAGGCTAGTTTCAACAGATGATTCACAGAAAAGAAAACAAGAGATTGTCCAAAAGCACAGAGAAAACGTCTCTGATGTCAATTCAAATTATTATTAATCAAGAATAATGAAAATCAACCCACAAGCCGGGCTGTAATAGCTGAAAATCGACTGTATTGAAATTTTATCAAAAATAGCAAATCTCAATAATCATGCCAAAATAAAATACATAAACTAAGAAGTAATCTGCCGAAATTCTAGCTCAAATCGAGTTCAGAATCACTTCCAAAACAGTAAATGAAATATTACCATAAAAGGCAAAAAATAACTAAAAATAGGAAATTGGAGGGAAAAACAGTAGAATTTGGCCTAAAAAAAATGCATACCAAGCATAGCTTGGTACTCACGACGTGCGCGCTGAAAAGAGTTTTTCGAATTGAGGTCATATGCGCGATTCTGATACCCGTAGCCAAAGTTATGGCTAAAATATTGGAACGTGCCCAAAACTGCCCCAACCAAGAAAATATCACGATTTTCTGCCTTCTTTGTGCTGATCTACCACCTCAAGGTATTTCAGCGCAGTCAACGTGCAATATGACAACTCAGCATCATCTGACTCAGATCCTCCTGCATCAGACTTGTGGCTTGGTTTTTCTAGAAAATTATTTGTCTTTTTTAAGATGGTTCACTTCATCCAAAATGATTTATTTCATCTATCAAGTATAGTCAATTACCCTTAATAAATAAAGTGGTCAACCCTTACTATTTTTTATAGATAAAATAATGAGGGTAGCCTAAAAGTTGTAGGAGTAATAAGAGTCCATAGTCTTGCCTATATAAAGGGACTTGTGTTTTCTATTAGACTAACTCATAAAGTTCTAAGGCAAAAGACTAGAAGTTCATTACCTACATAAAATTTCTACTCTCTTTTGTAGGTTTTTCAGTTCCCAACCCAAATGGCTGCTGATAAAAGATCCTATAAATCTCTTTATTCTTTTAAAAATTTTTACAGTTGATATTAGAGTCAATCCTTTCAGCTTTGTGTTTGAATTATTAGCATTTCAATTTTGTTAATATAGGGCGCTTCTGTTGTCTAGTTTTGTTCCTTGTTTTATTCTCTTGACGTTATTAATAGATTTTGTCATAATCTGTGTCGTAAGAGAGTAGTCAGGTCATGATTTAGAGCACAATTTTTGGAAAAATAAAATTTTGATAACAGAGGTCTTTTCGCGTGTATTGGAACATTGTTATCCATTTAGTCCATGATTTGTGGTCCTTTGTTCAAACATTTGTGAGCTTGATGAATGAGTCTTTAATAATTTCGGAGATGGGCTTGACTTTCGGATTTTAAGTTTTTGTCTTTAAGTTCATATCCGGATGGTTATGTGCTCATAATTATATTAACGAGCTTATAACCCGCACAATGTGCGGATCGTTATTATGCTAAATTTATAACTCTAAATAGTTTATTATACATAATCACTTTCACAACTATTAAAAAAAATATATCAACTATATATAAAATAGAACTTAAATATATAAAAGAGTTCACTTTACCAATAAATATTTCATAGTCAATTTATAATATTAAAATGTAATATATATATCTATTAAATAATGTAAAATAGATTATATTAGTATGCACTAAAAACATATGCTTAACCTTGCCAATTTCATGAAAATTTTTAAATTTTAAAGAAAAGTTGGAAAGAAGTCTAAAAAAAAAAATCCTATGCACAATGATGCTTTTGTTGTCTTTTTGAAGTCTAAAGCCAATGTATTATAAACGTACCAGACTTTGTTTACTTCTGCTCCTCACCCTCTACAATATTGAATTATTGGTAGTATTTTTGCTGAGACAAAATCAGGATAGATGTTCAACACTGGCAATTCTTTCTTGACTCTGGCCAAATATATTGGCGAGCTGGGGTTCGATCCTGCTCTGGTTCGGCTAGGAAGCTCGGACCCCGAGTGCCACTCCTGAATCTCTCCACGGTCCGAAAGAAAATGGATAACCTGCAGTGCTTCCTATCGGACTCAGTCAACCGCAACCAACTCATCGGCCAAGATCAAATGGACTTGGTTTCCTCCGAGATCGTCTCCGCCATACAACAAGTCATCGTCAATGGTGCAGCCTTCCTCACCTGCACTTACTGCACTTAGACCCCGAGCCCAATCGAGTCGGCTCCCAACCCCACGATGCCTCCAAAATTCTCGGGAGAATCTTCAGTTTCCAATAAATAGAGTAAACTCGACGTCATCGGGAGGCAGAATGGGTGGGAGGTCGTTTTCGTCGCAGTCCTCATCGTCTTCTTTGTCGAGGAGTTACTCAATGCCTAGGACGTCGAGCCCGAGGTGCTCTACTTCACATCACTGAAAACATAGGTATTTCTCCCCACTGTAAGCCACATCGCCACCCCCGCCTCGACATCGCCACTTTCATAGACAGTGCTACCGAGCACCCCACACCACCCCCAAGCCGCTGCTTCTCTTTCTCTCTCTCTCTCTGTCTCTACGCAGTGAATGATAGCTCACTCTCCCTTCTTTTCTCCCTGTGCTCTACCACCACTCCCAGCCGTGCTGCCCCGTAACGATCTCTCAGTAAGGAACTCTCCTCTCTATGGCACAGGTTTAGGTCTGGAAGTGTGCTTGGGAGTGGTTTCTCTGATTCTTGTTTCTCTGTTTGGGAGTGCTTGGCCATTTGTTTTTAACTGTATCGACGAACTTTGCAAGTAACTATAGAGAACGTAGACAATTGCACCGCTTGAGCCTTTGTAAATATGTTAAATCATTGCACCTCTCGACTCTTTGCAAATAGACAGAATTATGCCAAACTATAGTCCTAAAAATCAGATTCGTCTAAGCGGTGCTCTTACTTTTTTTACATCGATTGACGTCTAAGCCATGCTCTAAATCTTTTCCACCGATTGAGTTTGGTTCTTCAAAGTCTGGCACCTCTTGACTTTTTGCAAATAAACGGTTTGCAACTTCATTGCACTGCTTGAACCTTTACAAATAAACGATTTGCTAGTTTGAAAGATGTGCTGATAATTTATGGATTGTTAAGCCGATTTTTGCGGACGGAATGCCAATTCAGCAAGTTAAAACTTGGCTTTTATATATAGTAATAGATGGATTTCAAATGCATGTTTTGACTTTGGGCTTAATTTCAAGTTTTATACATATTGATTGGGCTAGCTTACAATTAATAGTTTGTTACCTACTTTAGTAGATGCTTAGTTGTATTTCTTTTGAATAATGAAGGTAATGTTACAACATCCTTATTATTTAAAAGAATACATAAATAAATTTGGAATCTTATTATAACTAAATCATAAGTTTTAAAGATTTATCCCTATAGGGAAATCTTTGATTTTTGTGATTTAATTAGTATAAGAAAATGATTTTCGGTATTAATGGTAAAATTAATCTTCTGCCTACAGGTGTGGATAGTTTTATTTGTTAATATTCAAGATAATTTGTCTTATAAATAAAGATAAGTAAATTTATGCTGTTATGCAGCCTTTTCCCCAAGAAGATTAAAATTTAATTGAATTCATAGCATTAAAATTTTTATTGGTTTTGCAGCTGTTGTTCCACAATCTTTAGCTGATGGTGTTTATTTTATTCTAATGCTTGATGGAACTAATTATTCTGATTGGAAAGATTTAGATAATTTTACGTTGGAGTATATAGAGCTTGACTATTGGTAACTACACTACAATTAAGGAATTAATGCAGGCAATTGAGGAACATTTTGTTCGCTCTGACAAGACTTTAGCTAGCACTTTTATTAGACAATTCACTACTAAAGCCTTTGACAGTTCTAAGGATATGCATGCATACATTATAGAAACTAGAGACATTGTTTCTCAACTTAAGGGATTAAAGATAGAGATATCTGAGCCGTTCTTGGTCCATTTCGTCATTGACTCATTGTCATATGAATATGGGCCTTTCAAGATCTCTTATAACACACATAAGAAAAATTGGTCAGTTACGGATCTTCTGACCATGTATGTGCAAGAAGGGGAAAGGATGAAACATAATCGACCTGAAAGTGCAAATATGATTGTGAATAATAAAGTTAAGATCGAGAAAGGCCAAGGTGGACTTCAAAAGAAAATGAAGCATAATGTGTCATCAAAATCCAATGGATCTAATGGCAAAAAGGTGACCTGCTTCTTTTGCAAGAAAGATGGCCATGTAAAGAAGAACTGCATCAAGTATAAAGAGTGGCTTGAAAAGAAAGGTAGCTCTATCTATCTTGTGTGTCATGAATATTTTTTCATTGATGCTCCTAAAAATTCATGGTGGATTCAATTCGGTTCCTCAATTCATATTGTGAATACATCGTAGGGTTTTCTCACCAGAAGGAAACCAACAACAAGTGAACTTTGGATTTTTACTGGAAATAAATGGCATTCACAAGTGGTTGCAGTTAGAGTTTTTAGAGTGATTCTCAAATCGGAACATGTTTTGGATTTAAATAATGTTTTTTATATTCCAGAATTTTGTAAAAATTTAATTTCTGTTCCAAACTTATTTTCAAAGGTTGCAGTTTCTTTTTTTGAGAATACTATGACTATTTTTAAGAATAAAATTCATACTGGTTCTGAAACTTTATTTGATAACTTGTTTAAATTAGATATTAATCTCAATTTTGAAGAGAATTATCTATCCCTGTATTCAGATGGCATTAAGAGAAACATTTTGAATGAAAAATCTTCTCTATTATGGCATAAGAGATTGGGACACATTTCTATAGAAATGATGAAATGGTTAGTAAAATAAGGGGTCCTACTGAATCTCGATTTTACTAACTTCAAGAATTGTGTGGACTACATAAAGGGTAAGCAGACCAACAAAAATGATAAAGGTTCAAGAAAGAGTTCAAGTGTTCTTGAGATTTTACACAGATATTTATGGACCATTTCATATCCCTTGCCTGAATGGTCAGAGATATTTTATCTCATTTATTGATAACTATTCTAGGTATATGTATGTCTATCTGTTGAATGAGAAGGCTCAAGCATTAGATGCTTTCAAAGTTTATAAATCAGAAGTAGAGAATCAAAATGAAAAGAAAATAAAGATTGTAAGATCTGATAGAGGAGAAGAATATTATGGTAGGTACACAGAACAAAGAATATTATGTTGAACCTAATGGGAGTATGAATCCTCAAGAAGTCACTTTTGAGGAAACACCTAAACATGCTACTTTGCCTTCTTTTAGAGGAAGAATGGTTGTTTTAAGGCAAAATAAATCACAAGATCATGCAGTGACACCAATTCAAGAACAACATGTCCCTGTAAATGAGGTTCAACTTGAAGTTATTTCACATTTACAGTCTGAGCCAATTGAATTATCTCTAAATGACGAAGTATTGGCTCTAAGAAGATCCTCAAGAATATGTAGGCCTGCTATTTCAGATGATTACATTGTATACCTAATTGAGTTTGATTTTTACGTTGGACTTCCAGAAGACCCAATTACGTTTTCACAAGTTATGAGTGAAGATAATTCTACATTTTGGTTGGATGCCATGAGGAATGAGTTATATATAATCCATTTATAAGAACCAAATTTGGGATCTAGTCAAACTACCCGAAGGGGCGGCAACAGTTGTTGCAAATAGGTTTATAAAACCAAACGAGATTCTTCTAGTAATGTCGAATGATATAAGGCTAAACTTGTCGCTAAAAAATTTAGTCAGAAGGAAGGCATAGATTATCATGAAACATTCTCTCCGGTCTTTAAGAATGATTCATTGAGGATAATCATGGCCTTAGTTGCTCATTTGATTTAGAGTTACATCAAATAGATGTAAAAATTACTTTTCTTAATGAGGATCTTGATAAAGTGGTATACATGAAACAACCTGAGGGTTTCAGTGATGACAGTCAGAAAGTATGAAAGTTGACGAAGTCTCTTTATGGGCTAAAACAGGCTTCATGTCAATGGTATTTAAAGTTTCACAAGATTGTTATCTCATACGGTTTTATCGAGAATCTTGTTGATCAATGTATATACCTTAAGATCAGTGGGAGCAAATACATTTTCTTAGTCCTATATGTAGATGATATTCTTTTTGCAAGCAGTCATTTGGGTTTACTACATGAGACTAAACAATTTTTCTCCCAAAACTTTGAAATGAAGGATATGGGTGAAGTCTCTTTTATCATTAACATAGTGATTCACAGAGACAGGAAACAAAGAATCTTTGGACTGTCTCAAAAGGCCTACATTGAAAAGGTTTTACAGAGATTCGGTATGAAATATTGTAAAGCCTCTATAGCTCCCATAATCAAAGGTGATAAATTTCATAAAGGTTAATCACTTGAAAATGCATTGGAACAAAAGCAGATGAAAAGTATGCCTTATACATCTGCATTGGGTGGCTTGATGTATGCTCAAGTTTGCACTTGTCCAGACATATGTCAGCAGTTGGATTATTGGGTCACTATCAAAGTAACCCAGGTCTTCAACATTGGATAGCTACAAAGAAGGTGGTGCGGTATTTCCAAGGAACCAAGGACTACCTACTAACCTACAGGCGTACAAAAAATTTGCAAGTGGTTGGCTATTCAGATTTAGATTTTGCCGGTTGCGTAAACACCAGAAAGTCTACTTCTAGATATATCTAGATTCTTGTTGAAGGAGCTATATCTTGAAAAAGCACAAAGCAATTTATAGTTGCTACGTCTACAACAGAGGCAGAATTCATTGCGTGCTATGAAGCAACGACACAAGCCATGTGATTGAAAAATTTTATTTTTGGTCTTAAAGTTATCAATTTCATTCAAAGACCAATTAATATTCTTTGTGATAACATCGCAGCAGTGTTCTTCTTAAAGAACAAGAAGAGTAGAAGTAGAAGTAAGCATATCGACATAAAATATTTAAGTGTGAGAGATAACATAAAACATAGTGTGGTGTATATTGAGCACACCAGTACAGATTTGATGTTAGCTGATTCAATGACCAAAGGTTTATTGGTAAAATAGTTTCACGGTCATGCAGATTGTATGGGCCTATTTAAAGTATAATTTCTCTCATGTTGCTATATATTCCAAAACAAATAAAGTTGAATTCAGTTTCAGTTTTCCATATAAAGTAACGAATTAATTATATTCATTGGGTGATTAAGTTAGACTTGAATGATTTTTATTAGTTTTTCATAAAGTATTTTAAGGGATACTATGTATTGTGACTCATGGAAGAGAAATGCTTACTGTAGAGAGCAATACCGCCATGGTTTGTGTATAGGATACCTTGACAAAATTGATGGCATTATTTTTTGGCCATTTCAGTTTTACTTATTAAGTGAACCAAGTGGAAGAATGTTAGAATGTTAGACTTTTGGTTTGGTTTTCCTAGAAAACCATTTGTCTTCCCTAAGGTAGTTCACTTCATCTAAGATGATTCACTTCATGATCTATCAAGCAGAGGCAATTGTCCTTAATAAATAAAGTGGTCAACCCTTGTTATTTTTTATGGATGATAAGGGTAATCCAAAAGTTGTAAGAGTAATAAGTAAGGGTCCATAGTCTTGTCTATATATAGGAGCTTGTATTTTCCATTAGACTCACCCATAAAGTTCTAAGGCAAAAGACTAGAAGTCTATTCCCTATATAAAATCTCTACCCTCTTTTGTAGGTTTTTCAATTTTCCAACCTGAATGGCCAGACGTAAAAATCCTATAGATGTCTTTATTCTTTTAAGAGGTTTTACATTTCAAGGATGGGATTCTGGATTCCATTTCTTCATCTCGCTGCTTAAACTTTTAACAAAAACATGAAAAAAAAAACTAATTATTTTTACAAAATTAATTTTAAGCACTCATTAAATTAAATACGAAAAAGATATTTGGAGTTTTTTGTTCATTTTTTTCCTTTTTTTTTTATTTTTTCCTTTTTATTGTCTCTTGATGAAAAAAAAAATGGTACAACCGATAATTAATGAGATTTGATCACTCACAATCAAACGAATATTCCACCAATAAAGTTTTGATGTCTTGGGTACATGAGATATTATTTTGTTTGTTTTGGTTTTTTTTTTCTTCTAGATCATAAGATTGTTGTTTGTGTACGGCCTACATCACAATCAACATAATCTTTTTATTGTTTTATTGTTGTTGCATACAAGGATTTTTACCTATGAAAAATTCTTTCTATTAGTTATTATTCACCATTCTACACATCACTCTCTAAGAAAAATACTTCTATATCCTATGAAACACCCTCACACTTTATGAATAGCTATAGGTATGAGGTGTGAGAGTGAATAATGGTTGATGTATAGGAAATCACTTTATATATATACCTATTTAGAAACTCTGACATTTTTGTCTTTAAAACGCATCTTTTTTACCTATAAGCCAAAACCAGTCAAGAGCAACCCCTGCAAATACACCACCTAAAAGGCACAGCACAAGCAAGTTGCCCAAAGCGTTTTGCTCAGGTCCCTACAAAACAATGAATCCAACATATATCCATGAGAAAGTTTCCAGCCTGATATACCTACATTTCATGCACGAGAAATGATACTTTTTTTCATTTTAGATTTTGTCATCATCTCTGATAATTCACTTAAAATATGTCACATCAATAAGTATGATCGGAGATGACAAGATTTAAGATGAATAATAACGTTACAATTACAACACATTATGCAACACGATATACATGTCAACGAACCTTGTAACCTTTAGGTGCCACCGTAAGGACACAGACAGTGAGGTAGCCATTGGAGAGACCTAACAAAGATGTGAGCAGGATCATCCATCCCTTGTCACCATAGTTAGCCGTGAAGTAGAATGCTGGGATGAGTAAGAAACGAGAAAGAATTGCAATCATAAGTCCCTTCCTGGACTCCAACTTCAAGCTGTCTACGAGTGGAATGTATCTTGATATCAGATCCCACACACTGTACATCGCAATCAGAACAGGCGCGTACCTGAATCACGATAGTGCATGTCATACTAATCGGTTTAAGAGTACTGCAAACTTCATTCAAAATGCAGTTTGAAACATTTAGCAGTGCATTGAAAAGGATGGAAATGATGAGTAGTTTTATAAGAAACTGGCTCTGTGGAAAACATTGTGTTCATTCAACTTGCAATAGGAGCAAAATGCGATGATTTTCTGTTTCATGAAGTAGGAGTAGTACTTACCACAAGCCCATTCCGTGAAATCCGGTATTTTCATACAAGAACCCGGGGCAGATTGACAACGTCAACACATATATAAGAAACAAGTCAATTGCATAATCTATATTCTGTAAGAACAGCATTTTATTGCCCAAGCGCTCCTGGTGTTTCGTGTCATCTTCATCCTGTGAAAATTTCTAAAGCATTCAAGAGACCTTAATCTCAAAAATTCGCTAAACATGATGTATTATGAGGTTAAAGAAAAGTTGCAGTACTACTCCTCCTGGGTTTGTGTTTTTCTGGATTCCAGCAGCAGCAAGGTCAGCTGATACAGTTTTCGATCCTTCTGAGGCTGCCTTTGAGCGATAGTACTTCACTATTGGCAACTTAGGGAAGACCATTGCATAAAGAAGAATACACAGAAACTCAAAGAACGTGGACATCGCCAGGAATAATACTGGAAAAGGAAGATTTCTTTTGTAATCATCGAAAGAGTTTCAGATATTTTCATTTTATTTTATTTCTCAGTACTGAAAGCAATGAACACCAAAGTAATGAAATTGCGAAAGAAAATTTGTCGATTGTTAAAAAAGCAGGGAGTAAACCTACTAGCTCCCTTGCGAAGCCCGTTCTGAGATTTCTCGAAGGCTGCTTTTGTGATTAGCCTCAAAGCAGAGGACAGAGCCCCTGACGCGCCGAGACCAGCAAGGAAGGACTGCAGAAGAAACAAAATGGACGTCTTAAATTGGGTTGAGCAGATGAAAACAGAGACATGCAACTAAAAATAAGTCTTAAGAATACAAACCTGAATGAATTCAGGACACATGAAAGATAGGTCTCCAACCATTCCTCCTTGAACATGGGCATCTGCAACACCAAAACAAGCAGAAAGCAAACATATACCAACAAAAGGTCCAATTCCACCTTTCCCTGATGTGGCTAAATCCAACTGTATGTCACCAAACGTATATTGGAATCATCAAGGAAAATCAGAATTTGGTACGGTATGAATTACAAAGCTCAGATGGGAAAACTCGAGAGCAAAAAGCTTGCGAAGATCTTTACTTACAACTAAGACCAACAAAGTACTTGCGAAGAAAAGAGTGTATCCAAATAAATTGCGCCACCTAGTGTTGATCTTTGACTCGTTGTATGCCAGTATTGCCATTGTTCCAAGCGCGAATGGTTCATAAACGAGTGTAAGTACTCGTGAAGGATGGTATTTCTTGTAAAGGAGGCGGAAAACTTCATTAGTTAATTCATCTTATTATCAAGGAAGCTAATGAAGTACAGGTTGACATTAAGTGCATTAATTAGAAATTAGTGCCTCCATTCCAACACTCCTTTTTTTTTCCCAGATCTGCACAATCTTCCAAGTAATAGTTTTCTGTCTTTTTAAAGGTCATATATTATGTGAATTCCTAAACCAAGGCAGAAAATTGGGATAATTCCTCTCTCGGTCGAGACCACCTTAATTTATCATTCTCATACAGTATCAAAGTTGAATTATAACAAGCAAGCTCCTTACTTTTTCCTTTCCTCAAAAGATAAAAGCCCTTCATACTGTGTATCTACAGAGAGCAATCTTTTTTCCAAAAAAAAAAAAATGCATGAAGTAAGCATGAGCTACTTACCGGGAATAATTGATAGTAGTAGTCTCCAATTATCAGCATACTGCTCCATGCAACAAGGGAACCCGCCCCAAGAACAAAACAAACCAACATTGCTTTATACTTTCCCTGCTTATTACAGATGTCGATTCTACATTAGTATAACTTGTTCTTAATTGTCATAAACTCAACTGATCAGTATCTTCCTCTCGAATGAAACAGTGTTCTAGTACAAACCTCAAGCCTCATTGGAGCCTCGATTTCATTGGTAATAGTCATGGCTATTCTCCCTCTTCAAGACTGCAAATAGTACTTGTACTAAAAATGGTCCAATGGAAGTTGTGGGCCTTTTGAGTAGCAACAAATAGCTGCAATTCCAAGAATAAGAACTTCAAAGAACATTCGAACAGATATATGAATTGTTTTAAGAGCGCAGGAGGGACGAATAAATTATCCAAATTCTCACTCTTCAATGGATGAAAGCAGAGTACTTTAACATGCTCTGTGAGAAAATGATGTAAAATAAAGAAACCCCATCGATGGTACCGAAGCAGAGAAATGTGCTTTAGTTTTATTGCAAGAATGGGAGGTGGACTGCAAAGTCTGAGCAAATATGGGTGTGGCCATGTGGGCCATTGAATATAAAATATTCCTTTTACTTTTAAAGAAAAGTGGAAAGTGGCAGTGCTTGATGAATGAGTATGGAGTTAACTTTATGAATAAAACAAGTATGAGAGAATAACATTTCCTTAATCCTTGAACACTAAAGAATTTCCGTGAACTGTGTATGAATGCAAAATTCATATATCTTTCCGTGAATTCACAGGAAAAGAATCAGAGGGAAGGCCAAATGAGAAAAAACAAAGGAATCTGTTAAAAGTAGTAGCTGCCGTTTTTTGAACGACGATATTTCGTTATCAACAAATTGCTTTAAGTGCAAGTAGATATTCGTATTGGAAAGGCCATTAGTTTGATTGCAAAGTTGGCATCCCAGTCCATTATCATCATCATCGTACGTTTTTAGACGTGAATTTTGTAACGAAATGCGTTTTTTAGGCTTGATGCCATACCGGCCAGGATTTCAATGAAAATTACAAAACAACTAGATAAGCCTATGCTATCTTTATCTCATCCTCGGCTAATATTGCAAGTTTAACACCTGATAACTTGGTATAATCTGGAATATCTGGGACAGCGCGCAGGATCTTTCTGTTGAGATTTTGCCATTGTGGATAGCAGGGTCAGATGTGGTACTCTGATCTGGTTCAGTCGATGGCTCGTTGTAATATACATTAACATGAATCGTACACTAAGAAATTAGACCAAAAGATGTTGTGTAAAACACACACCAACGATGACAAACTAATGTAAAGCAAGCACAATCAATCACATGAAACACAATATACGTGGTTCGGCAAATTGCCTACGTCCGCAGAGCTACAGAAATCTTATTAACTAGAGGAGATTACAATCACTCAATCTCAACTCACACTTTCTATGGCCTTTTTGCTCTCTTACATAATATGCACTCACTTAACAATTGTTCTCTCTCAAAATATGTTGAAAGTTGTACAAAACAAGTCAAACATAACATATTTACAGTAAACGATGATGGAAACTCTAATCTGGCAAAAACTATGTTCTTCGCTCAAGCGGCGTGTCGAGCGCTCATTGAGCGAACAACCAATGAACATTGGCTTGAGCGGGGTGTCGAGCGTTGTTCAAGCGAACACTAGAGTTTATGTCTCGCTCGAGCCCATTGTCGAGCGCACTTCGAGCGAATTCATGGGTTGAGTTTCACTTGAGCCCACTGTCGAGCGCATGTAGAGCGAACTCATTGTTCCTCGATTTTCTACTCGGAGACCAATCTCCACATGCAACCCAACAATCTCCCACTTGGACACTGGGTCTCCACATGCCAGCCATCGTTTCCAGCCAAGCCCTATCATCTCTGTAGCTCACAAAACCCAGCTTCAAGCCAGAAGATGGACTGAAGTCAAGCCCGACTTTAGTCTTCCACGTACATCTCCCTTAGTTAGCACATCCACTGGGCGAGTCACAACTTCCACTGCACTAGGAGTATTCGATCTCGAACTGATTTTGGCAACCTCAGTCAACTTTTCAAGGTTTACATGAGGAATGACAAAGTTGACTCCATTTGGCTTCCTAATATGTTTCGTGTGATCAAGTCTGCCTTTTTGTACTCTTGTATTTCCCTTCACATCACTGGACCGTAATGTTAAATAAAAAAAATTAAATCTCTTATCATGTACCAAAACAAGTGCACCCTTAGTGGTCTTCCAAACTCCTCTAGAGAAATCTACTGCATAATCACTATCATCAAGCTATCCCATTGAGATAAAATTGTTCTTCAGATCTGGAACGTGTCTGACTCGCTTTAAAGTCCACACGCCCCTATTTGGAAGTGTGATGTGCACATCACCCTCTCCCACTACATCCAATGCCTTTCCATCAGTTGCATACATCTTTCTAAAATCACCAGCAACATAATTCTTCATAATCTCTCTATGTGAAGTGCTATAGAATGAAGCCCTTGAATCCAACACCCAATCATCAATCAGACTTTGCACTGCAAGAATTAAAGCATCATGAATTTCTTCTGCCACTACATTCACAGCATCATTCTCAGCACTTTCTTGATTCCTGCAGTTTTTCTTAATGTGGACTGGCTTACCACAACTTTATCACATGATCTGCGTATCTCTACGTATCTCTTCAGTAAGGACCATGTCACGTACGTTGTCGTAGTTTAGTTTCATTTTGCCGACTAAACTACTCACAGTCATCCTCATAGCCTCCTAACTATTTGGCAACGATACCAGCAGAATCAATGCTCTGATCTTATCATCATGCTCAATCTCTACAAAAGACTGTTGATTTGTGATCGTATTGAATTCAATCAAGTGTTGGGCCATAGACATATCTTTTGGTATCTTCAGATTGAAGAATTTCTTCATTAAGTGCACTTTCATATTCGCGGATGGCTTTTCATACATACCTGACAAAGTTGCCATGAGATCCGCTGTGGTTCTCTCCAAACTGACATTGTGTGCCACTACTCTAGACAAGGTCAGTAGAAGAATCCCTAGAACCTGTCGATCTAACAGGGTCTACTAAGCATCATCCATGCTCTCTGGCTTCTTTCCCAACAGTGGAAGATAGAGCCTCTCCCTATAGAGATAGTCCTCAATCTGCATCTTCCAGTACCCAAAATCAGTGTCATCAAGCTTCTCAATCTTGGGTGCTTTCATTGTATCTCTAGCCATAGTTCTCCTTCAAATCCAACCTTGGCTCTTGATACTAGTTGTTGTGTAAAACACACACTAACGATGACAAGCTAATGTAAAAGCAAGCACGATCAATTACATGACTCACAATATACATGGTTCGGCAAATAGCCTACGTCCACAGAGCTGCAAAAATCTTATTAACTAGAGGAAATTACAATCATTCAATCTCAACTCACACTCTCTAGAGCATTTTTGCTTTCTCACACAATATGCACTCACTTGGCAACTGTTCTCTCTCAAAATATGCTAAAAGTCATATAAAACAAGTCAAATATAACATATTTACAGTAAACGGTGATGGAAACCCTAATTTGGCAAAAACTACGTTCTTTGCTCGAGTGGCATGTCAAGCGCGCCTCGATGGAACAACCAATGAACATTAGCTCGAGCAGGGTGTCGAGCATGGGTTGAGCGAACACTAGGATGTCTCGCTCAAGCCCATTGTTGAGGGCACCTCTAGCGAACTCACGAGTTGAGCTTCGCTCAAGCCCACTGTCCAGTGCATGTCGAGTGAACTCACCATTCCTCAATTTTTCTACTCACAGACCAGTCTCCACATGCAACCAAACAAAAGAAACAAGAAACCAAATGAAACATATACACCAAAGAAGCGAAAATGAACTACGGTAGTGAAATATGACATTAGGCTTCCCATGCACATACTCGCACTATCGACTCCTCAAAATTTCCCAAGTTTTTACTCTATAGGATTCTGATGATTTGTGTTAGTATTTGAGAAACATGGTAAAGAATTTCAGGAGTCACCCTAGTAAGTACAAAGAATTCAATCAAGCTACATTAGAAGAATCTTTTTCATATCCTTCATTAAGTACAATCCTACATTACAAGCTTCTTTAAAACTGATGCTCATGATATTCAATATACTAATGTAATAATGTAATATTCTATGTCCCATGTGAGGACTCATCCCATATGAGAACTTATGATGTTACTTCGTCTCATATGAGGACTTGTAGTTGTAAGCTATGCTTGTATCGTATGAGGATTTGTCTCATCAAATTATGTCCCATGTAAGGACTTGTCTCACGTGAGTACTAACTAGTTGTGAGGAATTATCCCATATGTGGATCCATATCATTTAAATTATACCCCCACTTCCATGTGAGGACTTGTCTCACAGCTCGTTACCTAGGGTGCCAGTATTCACCTTACCTATCATAGAGCATCATCAATTAATAAATGGACCAGGAAAACTTCATGAATGGATTTAGAGAAAGTACTTGATAAAATTGTGGTGTAATTGAGCACCTAGATTAGATTTTCGGTTGAAGTTGTCAATTATAGCGAGGTGTGGACTATTTTCCCATCAACAAAAGAATTGATGCCATTAACTAGGAATATAGTAAAACCAAATCTGTCAAGCCGAGATTTTTTTTTTTTATATATATACTAAGATAAAAGAAAAAGATTGCGATCCGGAGGTGCTTGCCCTACGATAATTGCTTGCCGAGGGGTGAGCAAACTTATTTATTTCATTCCTTGCCTCATTCTTACCGATTTCATTAGTGCTCACCTCTCACAACCTTACCAATTCTACTGCTCGTTGAAGTGGCGAGCATTAATACTTCCTACATAACTTGCCGAGGGGTAAGCACACTACTCCTTATGGCACAGTTGTCCTCTAGCATTACTAGCCAAGAGGCGAACCACTGAACCTAGTAACACTTATCACTTGCCAAAGTAGTGAGCACCATTGTTCATGTACGTTGCTTGCCAAAATGGTGAGAAAAAACTATCCGTTATGTTGCTCGCCATGTGGCAGGCAACTCGCTTCATAATGCTCGCCTAATTACATAAGCAACATCCCTTCTTATGCTAATTTGCTGGGCTAGCAAGTAATAATTTTTTGTGTTGCTCCCTAAGCGGCGATCACACATATGCTCCTGGTAGTGGCATTAGTGAATACATATATCACAGAATATGAGGATAAATTATACTTTTAAAGTGGATTATTGTCTTTGAATGGCTTACAAAAGATACCAAAATTTTCTAAACTATAAGTGATTACATAACATTCTCATCCAACAACTATGGAAATATCTTTATCCATACTAAGGGTAAATCCTCTTAAATCCCCTTCTTCAATAGACAAATCCTCCCTAGGTAAATTTGGGTACTCAAGCAAAGGGGCAGGTATTGCTAAGGTAGGAGCAATGGGCAGACGATATAATCCCACTATTAGAAAGTTGGAGGATGTAAAGGACGCGTTTTACACCACCAACTGCATGGATGACTTGCTACAAATAAGATGGCGGCACTGGATGCTTGAGAGCACTTTGATGCCTAAGTAAGAGAGAGATATTCTTAATATGTGTATCGTAATTCATTCAATATGTTACCTTCATGTGTTATTTATAGGAGTATGAGGGTGCTGATAACTGCTAACTCTAGGGTTTATCTTACATAACCCCCAAATAAATTGATAGGATAGCTTTCTTGATCCGTTGGAGGTGTTATCCATTAACCGTATTATTAAACACGTGCTAATGGGTTTTTGGGCTGGCAAATTAGCTCCATTCTTTGAGGCGTCAAACTTGGGCTCGTTCCTCCAAGGCCCTAAATATCCCTTCCAGTTAACTCGCTAGTTTCCTTCGTGCCTACCTGTGGGAAACTCATTAATTTATGCTGTCACTTTACCCCACTAGTTTGGGGCAGACGGACAATCCCTAAAATTGTTCCCTCTTTTACCTCGTTGAGGCTTTATATTAGCTAAGTTGTGGGCTTTAGAAAATTCAACTTCCCGTCATGTCAGAGATGTGGCCTACGTCATCCGTAACTGTTCCCACGCTTTTATTCATTATTTTTCTTCTATTCAAAATAATAATAGATGTCGCTCCCACCCTTTCATCTTCCCAAGAATCCTATCATCATTGCCTCTTCATTTCTTTTACCTTATTGCATCATTTCCTCTTCTTGTTTCCTTTCCTTCTTGAACTTCGAGTTTCAAAAGAAGAAGACTTGCTATCTTCCACAATTTCGACCTCACTTCTTTCAGTATACACAATGATGGCTCATTGTGGCTCTTCTCATGTTCCCAACCGATCTTTTGCCTAGACCCCAGTGAGGGTTTCTTCCCTCTCTGTGCCAGAATCCTCCAGTAGTCACATTTTACCCTTCTTTAAAGGGTTCACATGGTGCTCTACACTTGCTGACCGAGACCAGACCAAGCTGAGGACCAAGTATCGCATCCCTGATACCATGGTCCTCACCCTTCCTTCTGAGCGCGTCGTTGACGAGGAAGGCTTTGCAGGGAGGGTTGCTCTCCCAGTTTGTGCCCTAGCGCACAGCTTGGGTCTAGCATTCATCCGCCCTGTGCGTGATGTGCTTGATTCCCTTCGAATGGCCCCTGCTCAACTCCATTCACACGCGTAGTGTGTGCTTCTATGTTCTTGTGTGGCGGTCTGCAAGGCTTTGGAACCTCTTGGGGAGGTGTACCCAAATCTGACTGCTCGAGAATTCCTATTGCTCTATTCTGTGAAGGGATTGCCAAGTAAAATTTGTAACTTTCGTGTTCACTCACAATGCCTGGTGGCATTTGAAGGCTGCCATTCAAATGCCAAACAATGGCAAATGAATTTTTTTTTTTCTTTGTGGTGGAGGCTGGGAATTTCCTACACCAGAAAATAACATTCGGGACTTTTCCATTTGGGGAAATATGCTCATTTGGGCATAACCGCTCACTTTTGTAACCATTCGGGACTTTCCCATTTGGGAAAATGAGCCAACCATGCTACACTTGGATACAAAAAGGAGGGAGTAGAAGCAGCAGCTATTAGAAGTAGTGATATGAACCTGCAAGAATGGAATCTCTTGAACCCACAATCAATTTGAAAACTCACCCAAGAAAGTCAAAATCAAGTCAATGTATAGAGAATCTAGACATGATGAGAACTCGTTTTAAGAACCTAAATTATATTAAAATCTAGATCCATTGAGTCCCATCAAGTAGAATCATAATTGGCTGCTTCAAGGGGTGAGGTGGCCCGTGTGCTCCCATAACTGGTGGCCGCCAAAGCTGTTAGAAATTGGGTCTTCATATATGGATATGGAGCTGGCGTGGCTTACTTGCGATCTCACTTGTTGGGAAATCCTCGAACTGACTTGAAGCATTCGAACCTCGACTCCTTCAGACCTGATAAGGTTTCATGCCACTTCATGGACTCATTGGGTCGCAATACTATGCCCAACGCCTTCACCTTCAAAAGCTTTGACGGCTCCATCCTCCTAAAGATTTGATATTTCTTTTTGCATTTCTTTCTAGTTGTTTCAATACTTTGGACTATGATAAACCTTCTGTCTGTACCTTTATAACATTGGCTTTTGGCTTAGCCCAATTTTGTAATGTTGGTGGACAGTATTGGCCCTTGGTTTGGCCTGCTTGTTACATTGTTGCCTGCTTTATCCTCTTCATATTTGTCAATATGTGCGCTCAACACAAGTCTTTAGACTCGATTTTAAGTATGGGTGTCATAGGGTCTTCTGAGCTCCATGCCCATTGGTTGCACCGCGAGTCTTTAGACTTGACTTTGGTGGCTAAGTATAGAAGTCATGGGGTCTTTTGACCTTGCTACCCGTTGGTTGCACTGCGAGTTTTTGGACTCGACTTTGGTGGCTAAGTATAGGGGTCGTTGGGTCTTCTGACCTCCACCCCCATTGGTTGCACCACGAGTCTTAAGACTCAACTTTGGTGACTAAGTATAGGGGTCGTGGGGTCTTTTGACCTCCATGCCAATTGGTTGCACTATGAGTCTTTAAACTCGAATTTGGTGGGTCGAACAACCATCCACCTTTATTGATTGTCTCTTACATAACTTGAGAAAATATAAGGGTAAAATTTCTTCATATGGTTGGCATTCTAGGGGTGTTGCAACTCTTTTCTCTTACTATCCTTGAGGTGGCAGAAGCCCGATCGGTTCTTGGCAATGACCACATAAGGCCTTTCCCACCGGTTATTGAGCTTCCTTTCATCTGGGTTGTCACTCTCGTCTCTTTGAGTACTAAGTCACCCACCTTGAAATGCCTGGGTTCGACTCATTTGTTGAAATAGGGCTCGGCCTTTCTTTTGTTGAGGATGTTTTGGATCTCCACTTCTCTTCTTCTTTCCTCTAGTAGGTCGAGGTGCTCCTTGAGTGCCTCATTTTTCGGATTGGTTGAAGTGGCTAGTCTGGTGTGGGGCAAGCTGACTTCCGTGGGGGTGACTGCCTCGCTTCAAAACGCCCAAGCAAATGGCGTCTTGCATGTTGGGATCCTCACAGTTGTCCTATAGGCCCATAGTACTCCTGGGAGCTCCTCCACCCAATCTCCTTTTTTGTTCGTGAGCTTCTTCTTTAAGACCCGAGTAGGGATTTATTTGTTAACTCTACCTGTTCGTTGGCTTGTGGGTGTCCTAATGATGAGTATTTAACTTGAATGCCCAGCTCCTTGGGCCATTCCTTGTAATGTTCTAATTCAAATTGTTTTTTGTTGTCGGAGATTATACTATTGGGAATGCTAAACCTTCAAATGATGTTCCTCTATAGAAATCTGGTGATGGATTTTGCCATTATGGTTGCGAAGGGCTCTGCTTCCACCCACTTTATGAAATAGTCCACAGCGACGACTATATGCTTTGCCCCTCCTTTCCCTGGCGGGGAAGGGCCGACCAATTCAATTCCTCATTGAGCAAACGACCATGGGGCGATGATGGAGAATAACTTCTCAAGTGGAAAATGTGGGATGAGGGCATAAACTTGGCATTTGAC
This sequence comes from Pterocarya stenoptera, assembly GCA_003123785.1. Classification (NCBI taxonomy): domain Eukaryota; kingdom Viridiplantae; phylum Streptophyta; class Magnoliopsida; order Fagales; family Juglandaceae; genus Pterocarya; species Pterocarya stenoptera. The sequence continues at coordinate 81,285 of QEOT01006723.1, forward strand.
GTATTTCTTTGTGAGTTGTTTGGCGTCTCTTAGGGCTTTGGGCCAATACTAGCCTGCCCTGAGGGCTTTCCTTGCTAAAGCCTTTCCACAAGGTTGGTTGCCACAAACGCTTTTATATATTTTTGCCAAGACATATTGTGCTTCCTCTGGCGAGATGCACCTTAATAGAGGGGCAATGAAGCCCTTCTTTTAAAGGATTTCATCAACCTTGAAAAATTGTGCTGCATTCCTTCTAATTTTCCTAGTCGTCTCCTTCCCTTCTGGGAGCTCGTCGGAGTCCAAGTATTCTAATATTTCCTTAGCCCACTCCGACATTGTGGGCCCTATGTGGTTTACCTGCATTCTGATTGCGGGGATCTCTATCAGCCTCTTTTGTACTTCCCAAGGTAGGTCCATCTCATCTATTGCAAAGGCAGCTTTGGGTAGCTTGTCTGCAATTGTGGTATCCGCCCTAGGTACTTGCTTGGGATTAAAATAAACAACTTGGTCGCGGATCTCTATCATCCAATTTAGATATTTTCTCAGCTTCTCCCCTTTTGTGGCATACACCCCAGTTACTTGATTTACCACTATTTTCGGGTCTACCTTGGCTTCAATCTTCCTGGCGCCTAGAATTTTTGCAATTGAAATTCCCACTATAAGGGCCTCATATTCGGCTTCGTTATTGGTGGTTTTGAAAGAAAGCGTGGCCATATAGTAGTACTCTTGTCCCACCTTTCTGATAATGTAAATCCCTATACCTCATCCTGCTTGGCAGGAGGATCCGTTAACAAATACTATCCAAGGTCGACTGGGAGGTGCCCCTTTATTGTACTCCTGAGCACATAGTTGATGTCAAAGTCATTGAGCTCCATTGACCATACAACCAATCTTCCTGAACTGTCTGACTTTTGTAATATTTTCTCAAGGGAATGCTCCGTTAGTATTTTCATTTAGTGGGTCTAGAAATGCGGTCGCAATCTCCTAACCGTTATTACTAGTGCAAACGCCAACATCTCTATTCATAGAGATATGGTTTCGGCACCTCTTAGTGCATGACTCGTGTAATATACTAGCGCTTGTGTTGCTTTCTCCTCTTTGACTAGGACTGCTAAGAAGGCTGGGGGGGATACTGCTAGATATACATATAAGGTTCCCCCTGGTTGGGCTACTTTAGTAGAGGCGGGTGAGCCAGATATTGCTTCAACTCCTGGAAAGCCTTATCGCACTCTTCGTTCCATGATTGTATCTTTCATAAGACCCTGAAAAATGGAAGACATTTGTCTATAAACCTTGACACAAACCTCTTTAAGGCTACTGCTCTACCTGCCAGCCGTTGGGCATTGTTAATGTTTTGGGGTGTTGCCATGTTCAAAATGGCATCGATCTTCTCAGTATTTGCCTTAATGCCTCTCTCAGAGATGATGAATCCCAAAAAAAATTTTGCACACTTCATTGGGTTCTACTTCATCTTGTATTTGTGCAACTTAGTGACGGATTCTCTTAGGTCTACTAGGTGCTGAGCAGGTTCCTTACTTTTCACCAATAGTTCTTCAACGTTATACTTCCATAGTTTGCTTGAACATTTGATTGACCAACATTTGGTAGGTTGCCCTGGTGTTCTTCAGACTAAAGGGCATCAGTCAGTAACAATAAAGACCTCTGTCGGTGATGAACGGCGTCTTCTCCTTATCCACCTTGTTCATTTGGATCTGATTGTATCCTAAATACACATCCATGAAACTTAAGACTCTATGTCCAGTTGTGGTGTCTACGATGACATCAATTCGCGGTAAAAGGAAGCTATATTTGGGGTAAACTTTGTTTAGGTCTATGGAGTCCACACACATTCTCCATATCCCGTTAGTTTTTTTACTAGTACCACATTGGAGAGCCATTCTAGGTAGTACGTCTCTCTTATAAACCCCGTCGCCAAGAGACAATCTATCTCTACTGCTATGGCTGTGCACTTCTCAGTGCTGAAAGATGGTTGACACACAGTTTGTGCTCTATGATGGCACTATCAATTACTGGCATGTCTTCATGGCTCCAGGCAAAAACATTTCGGTACTCGACCAGCAACTGTTTCATTGCCTCTATATTCTTATGGGAGCTTCGTCCTTACCAATGTCGTGGCATTTGGACGATCTAGGTGTAAAGTTGCGAACTCTAAAGGTTCGTTTGCCTTTTCTTGCAAGAGATTTTTTTGTCCTTCGTTTCCACGTCTTGGCTGGTCACGATTAATGGCAGGGATGGCAACTTTCCTTCTAGATTTTCCATGACACACATGGTTGGCACCCCTACTTTGAGCTCCAGCACGTAGCATTCCTGTGCCAAGCTTTGCTCTCCCCAAACCTCAACAATGCCTGTTTCTATTGGAAACTTTATCTTTAAGTGGAAGGTAGAAATAACGGCCTTCAAATCATTCGACGTTGGGTGCCTCAATATGGCGTTGTAGGATAACGGAGCTTTGATTACCAAAACTTCGGTCATTGTGGTAACCATGTGTGCCCCCTGGCAGACCGTGACAGGTAGTGCAATGGCACCCATTGGTTGAATAGCTTCACTAGAGAATCCCTTTAGAATGGATGGCAACGGGCGTAGCCTATCAGGACTAATGCCCATCTTGTTGAAAGTATCCCAGAATAAGATGTCAACTGAGCTCCCATTGTCAATTAGAATCTGCCTGGCCGTGTAGTTTGCTATCAATAAGGTGGCTACCAAGGTGTCATCATGCGGGTACAGGACCCCTTAGCAGTCTTCATCTCCAAAAGAGATAGTAGAAATGGTACTCAGCTTGGGATGTTTGAAGGGTTTATCCACCATATATACCTCGTGGTACCTTGCTCTGCGAGCATGAGCCTTTCTACTGGATGCCGTCACACCTCCGCTGCAAATCCTCCCGATATGGTGTGGACTTCTCCTAAGGGAGCTTGGTCTTGGCTGTGTGGTTGGCGGGGGGTGTTGTGTCTCGGTTCCCTATCTTGCCTTTGCCTTTTCAGACTTCTGCTTTGTCTAGGTTCACGTTCACAACCTTCCTCCCTCCTTAGCTTGAGATGTTCAACCAACATTCGCTTAAGCTCCCTGCTTTCGGCCAATCTAGCGACTCTTTTCTTCAACATGGAGCTGTCTTCTGTCTAATGAGTGCCCAATTGGTGGTATTCGCAATACTGTTGGCCTCTTATAGACGGGCGCATCCCCTTCCTTGTGGCCTTCTCATTTTCTTGTACACTTAGATTGTTGTGGAGAGGTGGGTCTATTGTTCTCGGTGGTTAGGATACCTTTCATGTCTCCCATCTTAGTGATTTTTCCCTGTCTTATTATCTTTTGTGCCATTCGGATTCTTAGTTTCTAACTTCACTTCTTGCTTCCTATGCTCCAAAAGGGCTTGCAACATCCTCAATGTTAACGTAATCATCCGCCCTGTCCATGAACTCCGTCAAGGTGGAGGCTTTTCTGGCCAACTCAGTCATGAATGGGCTCCGAGATCATATGCCTCCTAGGAGAGTGGCTAACGTGAACTTCTCTTCTTGATCGTTTGTGGTCAACCTCTCCCTACTAAAACATGTCAAGTATGCTTTCAGGTTCTTTTCTTCTCTTTGCTTAATGGTGAGAAGATATGTGGCTGGTTGTCGGTGCCTCCTACTCATCATGAACTATTTAGCCAACTCTTCAAAACTATTAATAGATACTGGATGCAAAGTCCCAAACTTGCCCCGTGTTATACCTTTTAACATTAACAGAAAGGCACAACAAGCCACCTCTTCGGGAAAGCCGTGGAGAGTCATGTGTGCTTTAAAGTTCTCTAGGTGATCTACAGGGTCTTGGGATCAGTCATACATGTCGATCTAAGAAAATTTAAACTTAGGCGGGAGTGGTACTGCTAATACTTCCTTATTGTAAGGAAGATCAGTCCGGTTCAATAGCTGCTCGACAGAGGAGGATCCTCCCATCTTTCTCACCGTTCATGCTTCCTATGCTCTATTCATATCCTTCTACTTGTCCATTCTGGACAGGTGGTGTAAAGACATTCTGAAGTTTCAGTTCTTCGTTCTCCTTCTGTAGTTGCTCAACCACTGCCATCGCCTTCTTTAGCTTTTCTTCGACTTCCACCAGCCTTGCTTCTACGTCCGTTGTGTTCATCTCTTGGTCACAGGTTGCTTGGGATCATGTTATAGTTGGTATGAGAAAATCATGTTGAAGTCTGTAGAGATCCCACAGACGGCAGCACTGTAAATGATGTGTTTCACACCACCAACTGCACGTATGATCTGCAACAAATGAGATGGCGACATTGGATGCCTAAGAGCAATTCGATGCCTATGTTAGAGATAGATATTCTCAATATGTGTATCTTAATTTATTCAATGTGTTACCTTCAGATGTTATTTATAGGAGTATAAGAGATAACTGCTAGCTCTAGGGTTTATCTTAGATAACCCCCAAATAAATTGACAGGATAGCTTTCTTGATCCGTCAGAGGCGTTATCCATTAACAATATTATTAAACACGTTCTTATGGGTTTTTGGGCTGGCAAATCAGCTCTCCATTCTTTGAGGCCTCAGACTTGGGATAGTTCCTCCAAGGCCCTAAATATCACTTCCAGAGGGAAACCAGGGGTTTCACTACACATCGTGCCACTGTTCATTCAATATCCTAGGACATGTGGCCCCCAAGAGTAAACTCACATCTCTGTCTAGTAGCTTACGGTTATCAATGAGAATAATGAAAGGAATGGGTGAGTTCAACAACTTAGTAAGTGAAGTCAGTGCAAGTCATATGAACAAATAATTAGATTATCGTGAACAAATTATAATGAACAATTTATTGAAGTAGATGTGTATTCTTAATCCAAATGAAAATTCATCCAAGATTACAACAATTATTGATCCAAAATAACGAAGCCATAAAAGGATGTCATCAATATAATCTGGTATTTATCAACAAGTTTGTTCTTATATTTTATTCCAATTTTCATATTTATGGTTATCCATTGTTCTCTTTTCACAATATCCTATAACCACACATGGTTTTACCTCCCAAGTGGGTTGTGCACCCTTTACTCCCCTTCATTCTCAGGCTTGTTCTTACAAGAGACTTAGAGCATCTTCATTGGCTTGGCCAAATGAGAAGTTGTCTAAAATTTGCATAATTGATATAAAAAACATCCCACATTGAATTGGGGAAAGTCTAGAATAATTTAGACTTTTGTTACAGTGGTTGGCCAAAGATGGAGAACCACAATTGATTCACCAAATATTAAAATACTAATTTCTCACTCCAAGCAAATATTAAAATATTAGTTTCTCACTCCAAGCAAAAATACTATTTGATTTGTAATTAAGAAATTTAGATAGAATTTTAAATGAGTTTAATCAAATATTTTTTGTTATTAGTATTAAATGGCTTTTGAAAATATGAATTTTTTTAATATTAATTTAATTAGAATATAATTATTATTAACATTTAATTGGTAGAGATACAAAATGTAATAAAAATAAATTAAATAAAACAATTATTAAATTAATAATATTTTATTATTATATAGAGAGTGAATGGATAATCTAATGTGGGGATTGAATTTAAATGGAATAGGTAAATGTAAAAAAATGTAATATTGATTAAATTTTAAAGATAAATTTGATCAAGTCAATGAAGATGTTCTTAATAGTCTCTTGCATTGTAGTATACATCCCTTGAGGACAACATCCACACCATTAGGTGTATTGCACTGTACAAACTCATATCCAGTATCAGTCTCAAGACCAAAACATTTCTAGTTCAATCTTTTAATTATATTTAATTGATCAATCCCAGTCTCCATAATTTCATCATCATGACATAGAGATGTGCTTAGAGCAGTTAGAGCATATAGCTTGAAACATAGACATCCTAGAAGCAGTGTTTTGGTTGGCACAATAAAGAATGATGGGAAAATGGATACAAGCTGTCAGCTTTTCAATCACTCAAGTTCTAGCAAATAGAAGTTATAATGACAAAAGCAATTAACATCACAAAACAATTAATATTATCACATTCAGAATCTAAAACCACCAAAAATGCTAGTCAAAATCATAATAATATATATAATAGATAATAAATAAATAATCTGTAGCTTGTTCATAAGACTAGCAAAGATATATCCCACTTACCTTTGATTAGTACGAATTCTAGCAGTGAATTTGGTGGGCTTTTATTTATTTGTCTCCCATTTTCTCTTCTCCCCAACAATCCCGTTAGAATCTCTCCCAATGCCCCCTACGCTCCCGCCGTTCTTGCTTCACAGTTCTCTTTTAAATCTTGCCCAACGAATGCCTAGCACTTACATCATCCTGTTACTTGCTTTCTCCCTTACTTTTATCTTTCCAAGCATCATTCTGCCGTTGATAGTGTGCTTCCGACGTGGGTATCTCGTTTGGACTTAGATTCTGATCTTAGAGACATACGGTTAGTTGAGTTTTCAAGTTGAGCATGACGCCTTCCTAGACTTTATCTTCAAGCATGTGCGGTGCGATCCCAGGTGACTCCTCCTTTACCCGCTAAAATTCAACTCTCATAACATGTCAATGGTACGAAGGACTTGTAAGTAATATTACTCTATTTTTATTTTTATTAATAAAAGCAAATAAAAAATAAATCCAATAAATTAAATCCGAGCCCATGCTCCTTCGCAATTGGTCCAATATTGATTATTTGCCTCTGTAAGTAGCTCTTGTGCTTATTGTAACCCACAAAACAAGAAAGTGGGTAGGGGTGAAAGACAATCACTTCCTTACCAAAATCTAAATGTCATCGATTGGATACTATTATTAAAAATAAAGCCGACCTCTAATTGGGAAAAGAACAATTCTCAGCTGGTCTAGTTGTTGATCGTCGTACACTTTTCTCGAATTCTCGTTTGTTTTTAAAAAATATGTCAAATCTCATCTAATCATTACAATTTTTATAAATCTCAATACAAAATAAAATAAACAATTCAATTTTTTTAAATTTAAAAATAAAAATAATATTAAAAAATATATTCTAACAATACTTTATTCAATTTTTTAACTTTAAACTCAACTTATCTCATCTCATCTCCGAAAACAAACGATAATTATTCGTGAGTGGTAGCCGAAGCTTGCAATTAAGTTTTCTTGGCATTCATGTTTGAGTAATGTTTGATACAGTTTTAAGGTGTACAAACTTCGCACATTTCTTTTGAAAAATAGTAGAGTTCACTATTAAAAAATAATTTTTATATGTGGATCTCATATTTATCTATTTTTTTAAAAAGAGTGTGCGAGATTTGCACACTCTAGAACTGTAAATATCATTTCTATATATATATTAATATGAGTGTTGAATCAGAAGTTTCCTAATTAGAAAAATCGGAAGTTTCAGTTTAGTGTTGAATTGGTTTGGTATTAATTCTTAAATTTCAAAAGCCAGTGTATATCAGTTTGGTTATTAAAAAAAATGTTTAAAATTGAATTGAACCGGACTAGTTACACTCATAATTTATATAGTTATTGGTGTATTATATATAAAACTATATCAATTGTGTTGTAAAATAAATATAGGGTTTAGGTCAACTCATTTATATGTAACAGGTTAATCGGGTTGAAACAGGATAATTGGGTTGAAATAGATTAAATGAGTCATGTTCATATTAATTCAATAAAAATTAATTATTAAGCAAGTTGTGTCATATCCCTTGGTATATATGAATCGTGCTATGATTTTAAGATCTGATCCATTTAATTATACAAATAGTGTTTGAATTGATTTATATATAATTTAATATTTATCATTTGATGCGATATAAATACGAGCTGCAAATACTAATAACAATCCTTAAGCTAACAGAATAAAAGAATAAATAAAGGAAGAATTATTATTCGGTTTTCTAGGGGTTACACTTTTTAAAATCTAGTACCTCGGGTTTAAAAAACTTAAAATAGCACCTATGTCAAAAGGCACTATGGAGGCGGCCAAAATCAAAGGGTACATTGGTCAAGATTCCGTAGTTTACCAAAAAACTGATGCAGTCGTAATAGCACATCCAATCTGAGAAGAGAAAAGCTTGGGGCCGGACGGGTGTGAAAGACATTTTTCCACCAGCGAATAGAAAACAGACACGTAGACGATTTATTTATCACTGAAATACACCTGCACGTAGGCATTCTCTCCCTCTCCCTCTCCCTCTCCCTCTCCCATCTTCACTCTCCCTCTCCCGCCCAGCCCTCTCCTTTCTCTCCCTCCAATCTGCAACGCTCCACTCCGACTGACCAACGCCGACGAACGTACGCCGAAGCCCTCTCGAGCCCATCTGGACTCCTCCACAAAGAGATTAAGAATTAACACAGAGAAAATGATCGATCAACAGAAAGAGATAAAGAATTGTTATATCTGTATAAAAACCCATTGGGAAAAGCTACTTAGCGATGATATTTCCACATAAACACATACCAGAGAGAGAGAGAGAGATGTAAGTATCGTTGCATCCTTCTGCACGAGCAGTAATATTATGCAAGTTCAACACCAGAAAATAAAGCTCCAACAAAAATGCCAAACCCATAAAGTCACGCCAAGTAAGAAATCTATAGTGCGTTCAAATAATGGTGATATATATATTCTGCAACTGGATCGGATCCACATGTTTGGGTGTAATTCGAATTGGGTTTTGTCGTTCATGATTCGTCTTTTTCTATGGGAAAAAAGATGAGTTTAGTATCCTAAAACAAAGACATCTCGAGCATAAGGGTTCTGAGGGATTACTTCCATAATACTTCCTACTATATGAGTACTGTGCGAAAAGTATATATTACAAAAATAAAATACTCATGTAGAAAAGAGAAAGGAGAGGGCTTCGGTGGTCAGTTGGTTGTGGAGAAGTGCAAATGGGAGGGAGCGAAAGGAAATGGCTGGGCGGGAGAGGGAGAGTGAAGATGGGAGGGAGAGAGCGAACGCTACGTGCGGGTACATTTTAGTGATAAATAAATTGCCTACGTGTCTGTTTTTTATTGGTCGGTGAAAAAATGTTTTTCACACCCGTCCGGCCCCAAGCTTTTCTCATATGAGAAAGATATTTGTAATCTGTACGTCCTTCAACATTTTTTTTTTAATTAAAACTTTTCAATTTCATTCATTGAACAGTATCGATCTATAATACAATTTTTATCTTTCTGTATGAGCTAAATACAGTGTCTAAATGTGTAGCTGATTTTGCTAAATTATAAGCTATTCTGTTTATACTTCTATGTGCATACTGCACCTTCTAGTAAAGCGAAACTTGTAGGAAGACCTTTATTTCTTCGATGATGCTTCTACAGTAGGTAAAATCTTCATTTGTGTCATTTACTACATTAGCAATAACCTGTGCATCCCCCTCTTGTATCATTCTGTTGAAATCAAATTCACTATAGATTTCCTTTGTTTTCCTTAATGCAAAACTTTCTACTATAGTTGGTTGCTCCACATTGCCTCTCTGATCACAGCATGCTACCATCACCTCTCCTTTTTCATCTCTAATGATAATTGGTACCCCCATCTTCCTTGACTTAACATTGAGTGATGCATCCCAATTAGCATTTATACAATTCTGCCCTGGTGGTCTCCAATGTTGCTCTTCCCTATCTGCATTGTTTAACCTCTCTAAAGGTTGTTGAGCTAACTGATATTCATTCAAACTATCATTTGCTGATCTGATCATACTACTAGGGCTGAGAAACTTCTTTTAAAAAATTAATGTGTTCCTTTTGATCCATAAGCTTCTCATGATTGTTGTTGTTTATTCCATTTCAGTCTTATTGAGCTTTCTTGTCAACTATTCCAATAGCTTCAATAAATCATCTTCTGCCATCCTCCATTTTTGAATTGGCTTCAAAGCCATGGCCCAAACTTCATTTGCGGCAGGGTAGTGCCACAATACATGCATCATAGACCCTTCTTCTTGTAAACAAATAGGGCATTTTGGTTCATCAACAATCTTTTTTTTTTTTCAAACAGGTTTCTTCTTGTAGCTAACAGATTATTCTCTGCATTCCCTTAGAATATTTTCACCTTTCCAAGTATATCCAGACCCCCAAATATTCTTCCACCTACTATCTGTCTCAAGCTCTCCTGATGTTTCCCCCTACACTGCTTGTTTTCTCACTTCCTCCAGAAAATAAGCACTCTTAATATTGAATAAGCCCTTCTTGGAATGACCCCTTACCATTTTGTCCTCTATATTCTTTCTGCTTAGAGGGATGCTGCATATTTGATCTGCCTCTTCCTTCTTGAATATTGCTCTAATTAGACCCTCATTCAACTCCCTCTTTTCCTCATGTATGAGTTCTTTGACTTTTGCATCACCACTAAATTTTGAAATGAGGGATTGAACACAAAAGGATGAAGGAGATGACAACCACCTTTGACCCCATATTTGAATTATATTGCCATTCCCCACCTTCCATCTAAGTCTCTCTTTTAACAACCCAATAGAACTCCATACACTCCACCAAATTAAAGAGGGTGCATTTCTCAACTTTGCCTCCAACAACGAGGGATTTTTTAAGTACTTTTCTCTAAAAATCACGGCAGCCATGGAAAAGGTTCTGAATTATTCTCCATCCCTGCTTTGCCAATAAAGCTGAGTTAAAGCTTTCTAAATATCTGAAACCCAAACCCCCTTCCCTTTTGGCTGTCCCATTTTCTTCTAGCTCCTCCACTATATACAATTCTCTTTCTGTTGGTTTCCCCACCAAAACTTGGAGAGCATCACATTCAATTCTTTGCATAGCTTCTTAGGCAACTTGAACATACTCATGGTATAGCTTGCAAGACAGCCTTAATCATAATTTCCTTCCTTGCTCCCTTTTCAATTGTTCATTTTTGGCCACACTCTTTCATTTTTTTTTTTTTTT
>QEOT01006723.1:97712-140947 GCA_003123785.1 Pterocarya stenoptera
ATATATATATATGTATATATATCAGGATTGCACGAGGACTTTCATCATAATTTTATATAGTTGTATTTACAATTGTAATTCAATTATATATATACAATTGCACGAGTTGACGTACGATTGATCAAGTTCTTGAATTAAAATTGTAAATACAATTGTATAAAATCATGAAAGTCCTCGTGCAATCCTGATAACTATATATATATATATATTTATACATTTTCAGTATCTAATTAATGAACTGCATGTACAAGATAACTATGTTCAAATATGCTTAGAAATATTAAGCATGTATTTTACATATAAAGAAAAGAATATATTCCTATCTATAGATGTGCATGAAAAAGCAACAAATAATGATCTTCAGATAAATAATGATGTCTATAATAATCTGCTTGATGATCTTCTACGAAAAACAATCTTACCCTCGGCATCTTCATGCACAATGGGTAAAACTTCATCCGGAGGAGTGTGGCGCTAGATTGTAGGCTTATCCAAATGATGCCCAATCTGAGCAAATTTGTCAGCAGCCCTATTGCCTTCCCTATAGACATGAGTCGCCTTCCAATTGTCAAGCGTCAATATAATCAAGTTTATATCACTGACATGTCTCTGCATTTCTGCAGATTTAAAAGTTCTATTTTCTGCAATGTTATCGATCAATGTCTTGGCATCTCCTTCAAGCCATACATCGTTCCAACCATTTTCCAGCGCCAACTCTAGCCCCCTATGCAGTGCAGCCAGTTCTGCAATGGTGCTGTTGGCTCTCCCTATTTGTTCAGCATAACCAAGTATGAATTCAGCGTTATGGTTTCTGAATAACCCTCCAATGCTAGCCTTCCCTGCTTTACCTTTCGAAGATCCATCAAAGTTCAGTTTTGTACAGCCAATTTTAGGCTTTTCCCAGGGCGCCAACGGAAAGGCCGCGGCTTCCTTTTGCAAATTGCGTAGAAATATCCGAACTGGGTTTTGGTTTAGCCTTTGGCATCTCAATATATTGCTGAATGGCAACATCTCTTCTCCAATTGATGAAAACTTTGAGGCAATAACTTATGGTTTCAGTCATAGAAAAACAATACACGAACTCGTTTTAAATCCTTTTATTCTGCAGTGGTGGTGTCGTGCATGTAACACCCGGGCCATTCAATATATATATATTTTTTTTCTCCCACCCGTTTCTCTTCCCACTCATCCGTTCCTACCCACGTACAAGAAGTTCCCCGCATCAAGCACGGCAACTGCATGGTAACCGCTGCCCCCATGCACGTAACTACCCTTTTCCATGCGATCCTTCGATGCCAGGCATTTCGGTTTCTCAATAAACTTCACCTTGTAGATCGATGATCTCTATCTCTATTTATCTATCTTCTCCGAACCAAGTCGTAAGGCACCTGGAAACGCCACCATCCAACCACCACGAACTAGTTGCTGCCGACGTGAACCCGAGATACCCACGAACCTTCTCAACTGAAACCACCGAGCACAGCCAGCTTTTTGGCAAACCGTGAACCCAGCCACCCCATAGCGTCACCCTGCACCACCAGCACACACATACGGCCTCCACCTCACGGCACAACAGTCCCAAGCATCAGGACGAGACTTCCCTCACACGGCAGAAGCCACCGATGCCACCATCCCTCCCCCCCATCTCACGGAAAACCCAGCCGTTTATCCCCTGTTTTGGCCCCCGAAAACAGAGCATCTACAGCCCTGGGTTCACCTCGTTCGGAGCCACCTCCCGGTGCTAGCTTCTCCACGTAGTGACCACCGGCATAGAAAACTTCGACGGTCACTACACGCCACTGCAGGTCCGTCGTCTTCCTCACGGTAAGCCAGGGACATCCTCTCCGTTTTTTCCCTCTCTCTGTTTACTCCCTCTTTCTTTCACCGTTTCTCTCTCTCTCTCTCTCTCTCAGAGCCCAGCCGCCGAGCTCACCATCGCCGACCTCCGCCCTGCTCACTGCCCCGTCGAGCCTCTCTATCTCCCTCGGTGAGTATGGTTTCCGTCCGGCGTAGTCATGAATATGTAGTTCCATAATTTGGTTTAGAGAATAACTTTCAGACTTAGCCGTGCATTTTATGTTCTTTTCCTAAAACACCTCTTCCGTAGGCGGGTTGAATAATAAGGCCTGATATTGTTTTATACTAGGTGAGAGTTTGTTTTAAGTATAAGAACTTGAAAAATGCTACTCTTACCGTTAGTTTTTATTGCTGGTTCTTACCGTTCTGACTTTTTAAATTTTTTTTATTATTTTTTTTTTACTTAATGATTAAGTAAGTGTTTTTTAATAATATTATGAATTTTTTTATTTTTTAAAAAATATTTAAATGTATTAAAAAAATAGATATAAAAAAATTCAAAAAAATAAAACACACTAATTTACACTAATGGTAGAGAAGAGCGGTGGCTCCCAGCGGTGGGAGTAGCACCGCTCTAAGAACTTATAAAGAAAATAAATTATATTTCAGTGTTAATATTTTTAGAAATAACGTATTATGCGGAGGAATTAAATGGATATTGATGAACGGAGAGTATTGATATCTTAAGATTAAGAGAATTTTACATATTTAGAAAAAAATAGGTTATTATAATATTTCAGGTTTAAGAATCAAAACATATGTTCGATTGAAATTTATTAGAATTATATGACAATTTTATAAGTGACGATTGATTTTCGTTCAGTACTGCGGTGGAGAAATTCTGATAAGCTAAAAAGTTCAGGTAAGCGGGATTTCTATACTAGATTTGCATAAAAATAAATGAATTGAGGTTGATTTGTAAAAATGTGCATAATGTTTTAAAAAAGAAAATGTAAAAAACAATCTCAGAATATGTTTTACATTCACTCATGAGATATGTATGAAAGGGAAAAAAAATGCTTTGACATGAATAGTGTAGACATAAGCAATATTTGATATGTTTCTGAAATATGCAAAAGAGCGAATATGATGTTTATGAATTTTTGTACATGTGATATGAAAATAATTTGGATTTGTTTTTTATCAAATGGAAATGATATAAATATGATCAGCACGTGGTTTGATATGATATGGATATGAAAAACCTTTAGCATACTTATCTGTTTTGATTTTGATTCTGAATATGGTTCTGATATGATGATACTAGTTCAAATGATATGATTGGTACCAACATGATATGATATGATATGAGTGCACCTACTTTGGAAACAAAGTGGTTTTTTATGTATTTTTTCCTGTGTGCACACTCGGGGCTCTAAGATTAAAAAAAGAGAAGTTTCACAATATGATACTGCCTGGTTTGGGCACTGGGGATAGCACAACCCTACCACGAGAATTAAACATGATATATGATATGATATGATAAGATGTTCAGTTATGTTATGCCAAAGCGTTTTTTAATATGAAAAGAGTCTTTGAATATGAAACGAATCTTTAAATATGAATAGTTGGTTTTTTAATACGAAAAGGATCTTTGAATATGAACAGTTGGTTTTTGAATATGAAAATGGTCTTTGAGTATGAACAATTGGTTTTTGAATATGAAAATGGTCTTTGAATATAGTGTTTTTAAATATGACAATTGGTTTTTGAATATGAAAATGGTCTTTGAATATGAAAAGTGTTTTTAAATATGAACAGTTGGGTTTTGAGTACGAAAAGATTGAAAAATCGCTCTGATTTTCTGATAACATCTTTCTGAGATCTGCATATGAAAATGAAATGTTTTGTTTCTGCATACCGAACTCTCCGAAAAGGCTCATGTTTACATACTAGTATATGTTCTCTGCTTACTAAGTTGTTGATAACTCACCCCTTATCTCCATACCATTTTTCAAATAATTTTTGGTGGTATAGCTGGGGATCAAGACTAAAAATCATGTATAAGGTTACGTGAGCATAGTAGAATAAGTACAAAAATGATACTTTGGTTATCTGAACATTTTATTCTATAGTTCTATTTTGCTTTGTCGATTGGGTATTTTGAGAAGGTTGAGGTTTATTTTGAGATTTTGTGGTGTTTTAGATTATTCATTTTGGATTTGTTGATTTGAAACAACGAGTTGTATTTGTTATTGAAAACTTTTGAGTCTATAACTATATGGTTGAGGCAGGATTTTGAGTAACAAGTAGTAACTCTCTGAGCCACCCGAGACCGGGGCGTTACAGTGGATGTGGTCTATACTATGAATTCATCCAAAAATGAAGACCATTTTTGTAATGACCATTACAAACTAGGAACTATATATTGTTAGACTTTGGGTTTCCCTAGAAAATTCTTTGTCTTCTCTAAGGTGATTCATTTTATTTAAATGATTCATTTCATTTATCAAGCTAGCATAGATAATTGCCCTTAATAAATAAAGTGGTTAACCCTAGTTATTTCTTGATGGATGACATAATGAGGATGAAATAGCTAGGGTAGCCCTAAGGTTGTAAGAGTAATAAATGAGGGTACATAATCTTGCTTATATAAAGAAGCTTGTGTTTTCTATTAGATTCACCACATAAAATTCTAAGTCAAAAGACTAGAGGTCACTTCTTTACATAAAATCTCTACTCTCTTTTATAGCTTTCCAGTTCTCAAACTCAAATGTTTAGAGGTACAAGATGCTATGGATCTCTTCTTTCAAGAAGTTTTACATATATTGCTTGACGTAAGTTCCTATACAATAGTTGGAATAGCGGAAAAACAAGGGAGATTCCGGATTTCACAAAAAAAAGGAACAATTGGATACACATTTAAATATGTTAGAAAGAAGATCAGGGCAAGAGAAATTTCTTCAAAAACTCTCAAGCATATATATTCCGTAATGGAGATTTAAAATAAAAGAAAAGCTACTCAGCCTCCCAATTTTATCACACGAATTTCTTCAATACCTATTCACAGCCCACGTGCTTTCAGATAATAATATCGAAAAGCGTGGGGTCAATGCTATATCTACCTTTCTCCGAAATCTACCGTTTGAACGGAAAACTTTGCATCCTAATGGAAGCCTCTGCAGGTAAAAAATGAAGAGAACTAAAACAACTAATCTTTACAATTCTTCGACTATCTTGTAATAAAATAATATTTTTTGATATATTTATTTTAATTTTAATTTTGATTTAATGTGTTTGAAATTTAAAAAAATATTATTTTATTGATAACTTGTAAATAAAGTATAATTCGATTATAAGGCTGTCATTGCTCAAAAATAAAGTATAACTTGGCATCTCCTTCAAGCCATACATCGTTCCCACCATTTTCCAGCGCCAACTCAAGCCCCCTATGCAGTGCAGCCAGTTCTGCAATGGTGCTGTTGACTCTTCCTATTTGTTCAGCATAACCAAGTATGAATTCAGCCTTATGGTTTCTGAATAACCCTCCAATGCTAGCCTTCCCTGCTTTACCTTTCGAAGATCCATCAAAGTTCAGTTTTGTACAGCCAATTTTAGGCTTTTCCCAATGGCGCCACCGGAATGGCCGCGTCTTCCTTGTGCTAATTGCGTAGAAATAGCCGAACTGGGTTTTGGTTTAGCCTTTGGCATCTCAATATATTGCTGAATGGCAACATCATTTCTTCTCCAATTGATGAAAACTTTGAGGCAATAACTTATGGTTTCAGTCATAGAAAAACAATGCACGAACTCGTTTTAAACCCTTTTATTCTGCATGCAGTGGTGGTGTCGAGCAGGTGGTCAATACTCTGAATTCATCCAAAAATGAGGACCATTTTTGTAATGACCATTACAAGCTAGGAACTATATATTCTTAGACTTTTGATTTTCCTAGAACCATTTGTTTTCTCTAAGGTGGTTCACTTCATCTATCAAGGTAATTGCCTTCAATAAATAAAGTGGTTAACCCTAACTATTTCTGGATGAATGAAATAATGAGAGTAGCCCAAAAGTTGTATGAGTAATAAATAAAGGTACATAGTCTTGCTTATATAAAGGAGCTTTTGTTTTCCGTTAGACTCACCTCATAAAATTCTAAGGCAAAAGATTAGAAATCTATTCTCTACATAAAATCTCTACTCTCTTTTGTAGGCTTTTCAATTCTCAAACCCAAATGAGTAAAGGTAAAAAATACTATGGATCTCTTTATTCTTTCAAGAAGTTTTACATATATTGCTTGACTTAAGTTCCTATACAATAGTTAAGAGTACGGGAAAAGCAAGGGAAATTCCGGATTTCACAAAAAAAAGGCAACAATTGGATACACATTTAAATATGTTAGAATGAAGATCAAGGCCAGAGAGATTTCTTCAAAAACTCTCAAGCATATATATTCTGTAATGGAGTTTTAAAATAAAGGGCTACGTGCATGAATATCACTACCTACCCGTAGAAAGAAGGCTTGCGGGCGCATGCTATATTCCATGTTAACCCGCGTTAAACTGCAACTGAAAGAAAGTTTTCATTTTTATTTGTTTTTTGTTTTTGGTGGCGCTGTAAGAAAGTCTTCTTTTCTTAATCCAAGGAGGCAAGCCAATAGATAACTAAATTTGAATGTAACTGTAAAAAGTTCTCTCTCTTTTTGTTTTATTTATTTTTTTATTGAAACCTAAAATCTTTTTTTATTTTTTATTTTTATTCTAAAGAGCAAAGGCTAACTAACGTTTGGCCCCACGCATGCAACCCAGCCTTCCTCCACTTCCCACAGCAAACTGTCGGCACCTCCGACAGCCTCAGACCAGCGTCACAGCCATGGGAAGCAGCCGCTGCATACTCCATGTCCAACAATTGCAAGCTCCTCACGATTTTGCTTTGCACCGACACCCCTCTTGCGTACGTCGCCACCGTGCGTTCCACCCAGCCCATGTACGATCACCACTGTTTCACCACACGAAAACAGAGCAAGCACCTCCACCGCGTAAGGCTCCTTCGCAAGTTGCCCAACCACCATGAGGGTTGCATCGTTCAACCACTGCTGCCATTGCCTCGAGCCGCTGCTACAGCCATGGAAAGCAAGACTCCCATGTCGCCCCAGCTACTGCCGTTGTTCCTCCGTGTCGCATGACGTAAGTTTCTCTTCTCCCAACGACAAACTCTCTCCTTCTCTAAGTCCTGGTTTCTCGGGCAAGCAATCTCTCTCTCTCTCTTCAAAAGCCCTTCCCTGACTCTCGTCCTCCCTAACTTTGTAAATGACATTACATAAGCTAATAGGTCTAAAATCAGAAACTTTTTTTTGCCTCTTTCAACTTTGGAATCAAGGTAATGTAGGTGTCATTAACACCCTTCAAGGACCCACCATTGTTCAGAACATGCAGAGCAAAGCTGCATACTTTTTTGCCAACATTTTTCCAATGAGTTTGATAAAAGTGAGCACGGAAGCCATCGCGTCTAGGGGAGCTTAAAGGGTTCATTTGAAACATGGTATCCTTCACTTCTTCTTCTGTAAATTGCATCAGCAGACTTTGGTTCATGTCCTCTATAACTTTGATATCCATTCCTGATAGGCAACTGTCAATAGCAGTAGGATTAGATGAGGTAAACAGATTAGTGAAAAAATCTGAGAAGAGAACACCAATCTGTTGTCTTTCTGTGACTGTATTGCCAAACTCATCCAACAGCTGCCTTCTTGAGTTTGTTTTCCTTCTTTGAGAGGCATAGAGATGGAAGAATGTTGTATTTCGATCACCAAATTTCAGCCAATGTTGCTTTGCTCATTGTTTCCAATTGAGGTCCTCCTCAGCAAGATGTAATTCAATGTCCTCTTTATGTTGTTTGACATTGCTTAGGTGGGTACCATCTCCTCTATCCTACAACCTAGCAAGAACTTCCATTTTCTTCTTAATGTTTTGAGGAATTTTCCTATGGTTGTGAGCTGACAGCTTTTGAAGGGCCTTTTGACAATTGACCAGCCTCCTCCTAACAAGCACATCAGCAGAGTCTCCATTACAAGTATAATTCCAGGCATCCTTAACTATAGCAGAGCACTCATCCCTCAATGGCCAATGAGCCTCATATTTGAATATAAATTATCTTTTCCTTGCTTGCATCTCCTTTCTGCACAGAACAAACTGAAGAGGAGCATGATCTAATTTAATGGCAGGTAAGACTTGGCATAAGCTATTTGGGAACATCTATTGCCACTCAATATCAGCTAATACTCTATCTAACTTCTCTTTAGTAAAGTAAACTCTAGGTCTATTGTTGGACCAGGTAAAGTTTGGTCCTCTCGTGTAAACTCCATTCAAGGAACAACACTCGATTGCAGCTTTAAAATGCTCCATCTGTCTGTAAGGTCTGGTGCTAGCCCCTACCTTCTCATTTTGGCTCATGATCTCATTAAAATCCTCCACACGGACCCATGGAAGATCTGTGTTTTGTCTAAGCATTCTCAAGAGTTCCCAACTCTACTCCCTCTTAGAAGTCTTTGGATGACCATAAAAACCAGTGAACATCCATTTATGGTTGCCATGGAGCTCAGAGATAATTGCACTAATGTGCCATCTCTTGTAGCTACTTACAATGACATTAAAATCAGTTTTCCAAAGTAGTACAAGACCACCATTTTTCCAATACTCTCTACTGTCAAACATGCATCAAATTTCAACTTTACTCTCATTGCCTCCATTTTTTCTTTATTGCATTTTGTTTCAATCAGAAAGACCACACTGGGGCACTTATCCTTAATCAACAAACTAAGGACCCTAACTGTCCTAGGGTTCCCAAGTCCTCAGCAGTTCCAAATTAAGCAACACATTGGTCTTGGCAGGGCTGAACATCAGCCACTGCCTCTTGAGGTTGAGTGGGCACTCCTGACTTTGATCCAGTTTTCTCATTTTTTTGCAGCTCCCTCCATCAATAACATCTTCTAAACCAGTCACAAGGGTTCTCCTTTGAGACCTTATTTCATAGTGGTGGTTTGTGGTACTTGTTTTGTATCGAGCTTTCCTTTTCCACTTGGTTTCTTTTTATGTCCCCTTGTCATTATAGCCATCTACAGTCATAAAGGCTGTTGGAGAGGAGTCAAACCCTATAATTTGCTCACTTTCCTTAATTAGAGGAGGGTTTGCATGTGAAGCTCCTTGGGACCCGAGGTGACATGCCTAAATTGGACATAATTTCCTTACCATTTATGACTCCAACAGGATCAGCCACAGTATCAGATGCCCCAGGTCTATGCTTGGAGCCAAAATCAGCTCAACAGCCCCCTGAAAATGCTCCTCTGATTGATTACCTTTCTCCACTTCAGATCTTTGACTCGTGGATTGCTCCTCAAATCTTGGCAGGGAACATTCCATATTAACAACAACATCCACTGATCTTGTCTTGTGTCCACCAACATTTGAATGTTTGCCAACTTTGGCATGATTTCCTTTCCCAGTTTCATCTCCCTCCTAGCCCCTAGAACCTCGATGATTTCCATGATCTTTACTCCCATATTGATCTTTACTGGTTTCTGTGATCTTTACTAGGTTCTGTGATGAAGCTCTGAGCCGGATTCCATATTGATTTTGGATCCCTCTATGCCGAGATTTGCTAACATTTAACTCTTCACACCCATTAGCACCATGTTTAATAGTTCCACATCTAAAATAGAAATTGGGGAGCCTTTCATACTTAAAAGGAATCCAACAAGTACTTTCTAGAACATTGATCAAAGTACTACACATGAGAGGTTTTGTGATATCCACAGCAACTTTTAAGTCTGAGGTATGGACCCCATCCAATCCCATCCTCATTAGTGTCCACTTCCTCCACGACTCCAATATTTATGCCAATAAGTCTACCAATATCTCTTGTCATCTCACCTAAGGGGAT
Source organism: Pterocarya stenoptera (assembly GCA_003123785.1). Lineage (NCBI taxonomy): Eukaryota > Viridiplantae > Streptophyta > Magnoliopsida > Fagales > Juglandaceae > Pterocarya > Pterocarya stenoptera. Next base: position 107,445 of record QEOT01006723.1, read on the forward strand.
ATTATGAAGTTGGATCCACATTGGTTCAGTAGAGAAGGTGATATCTCTAGGAACTACATGATCAGTGAAAGGAAGCAAGCATAACAGATTATGATCAGAGTTCCAAGGCCTACCTTGCATCACTTTCTGAAGGTCTGCTGCATGTTGGAATTCGATGACATATAGGTTGGAGCCCACTTCCTTAAAATGTATTCTTGCTTTGGCCTTCCATACCATCTGCATGGTAGATTTGAAGGCCTCCCCATTGACATTCTTCTCAGCCACTATGAATCCAACAAGGCAAAGTTTACCAAGAATAGAAGCCATGCTCTCTTTTGAAATCTCCACATCTATAGCATTATGTTCCCTTTCCATGAGGCAAAGCTCTCCCCATCTTTTAATGAATCAACCATTGTTGTAATAAGTCACGTAGAGCACACTCTCAATAAGAACTAGAAAACGAAAACAAACCAGCGTCCTTTGAGAAGGAGACACTCTTGCCTAAAGCAAACAAACTCCTCAGGTGCCTTTGTACCTGGCAGGTTAATTTCAGACAATACTCTAAATGATTATGAAACCTACATGCTATGAACTCAAAAATGAAAGGAAAATTTAGATTTATGGCACTCAAGTTGGATATGAGCAAGGCTTACGATAAGGTAGAATGACCCTTTCTTAAAGCTGTAATGAGGAAGTTGGGATTTGATGGAAACTAGATTTCTCTTATTATGGGTTGCCTCTCAAGAGTTTCCTACTTTATCTTGGTAAATGGTGAACCTCAACAGGCTTTTCTTCCATCTCGAGGGTTAAGGCAGGTAGATCCTTTTTCTCCATACCTCTTTATTATTTGTGCTGAAGCCCTATCAAGTATGTTGCATCAAGCTGAGACTTTGGGCAGTATACTCTTTTGCAAAGCTAACTCAACAGAGTGGTCAAGGATTCTCCAAATTCTTGAGACATATGAAAAAGGGTGGGTCTGGTCAGATGCTAAATAAAGAGAAGACATCTATTCTATTTAGCAGGAACACACCTCAAGAGGAGCAGAAAGCCATTTTGAGGATTGCAGGCATTAAGGCCCAAAGCTCTTTTGGGAAATACTTGGGACTTCAAGCTATTGTGGGAAGAAACAAAATGATTGCATTCCATTCACTCATTGACAGAACTTGGGCTCGTATCACAAATTGGAAATCAAAGTTTTTATCAGAGGCTAGGAAAGAAATATTGGTTAAGGCTGTGTTACAGGCCAGTTCTTTGGAAGCCAATGTTTATATATCACGCATGTCATGATATCTGCAAAGACGTCATTCTTCATAATTCATTATCATCTTTCATTCCACATACTATATTTATGTATGTATTACGCATCTCATTCATCTCACGTTAAATTAAACACATAAGTTTTCATAAAATCAAGTGTAAGATAAGCTAAGAATGGTTAATAAGATGGTCATTTAGATGCATGATACTAATGCGATTTATGAGTGGATGTGCAAACCACGAACCTAAGCGTGGTCCATCATAATATGCTAGAATACTATTAGCAGTTCTCCTTGTGGCCATAGGATGTAGGGCCGGTGCATGCACAACCTTGTATACATGGTTAAGTGTGTTGACCAGTAAGATAAGTATAATAAGTTAGATAACTCAAGACAAGTCATGCATGTCATAAGCATATGTATGAATGATTATGATTTTAAGTTCTCAGCATGAAATATTTTATGGAAAATTTTGTGTTAAGTATGTATACATTATGATAAATTTTTTACTGAGTCTTCGACTGATTTTAATTTTTTTTTTTTTTGTTTTTTTAATGTTTTTAAACCACCCCAGGCAAGAATATTTATGAAGATAGAGATTGCAAGATTAGACTTGGCCCAGGGAGATGTGGCAGATGCCTAGGTCATGTACAAAACTTTTAAGTTTTGATTTTTATGGTACAAAGTTTGAGAGATTTTTAATAAATGTATCCACGCTCTCTCTTTTATGATTTTAATATTTTAATATAGAACACTGTATTTATTATAAGGAATTTTCATATTTGGCGCTTCGTTAAGAAAATTAAATTTTTAAAGTCAAGATCAGTAGTAGCATACCGATTCTCCAAGATTTCTAAAATGACGAAGTCTCTTAACTATGGGGGAGCGTAGTGTTACAATTATAGATAATTTATTGAGCCTAAATTAGGATAAAACTAATTTAATATTTATGGAGCAAGTGGACCAATATTTAAATGGTATTAAGCCCAATAATTATTTTAGAAGTCCAAAAGTATTGGACGAGTTGGGCTCATTTAGGAAGTTTAGATCGACTCGTTAGGGTGTTAAGTGACTGCCCATAAAATTACAGGCAATTCTAAATTTATTTCTAACTCAAGCCACAATCCTAAGAGGAAAAACTCATTTGAACAGCTTTGTAATCGGAAAAGCCAACGGATATTAGATCTAAATGATACATAGGGGCTAAATTTTCATGGATCGCTTCCAAAAACTCTTCATTGCCACAAAATTTTCGTTTTCCTAAAAACTTAGATAAACTTTTCCGACCTTCTATATAAAGACAAATGAATTCAAGCTGTTTGTAAAAAAGTCTCACAAACTGTGAGTCCATGCATGAGAGCCTTCTAATATATATATGGTATGTACAATGAAGTGAAAGAAAATATAAGGAAACTAACTAGCCGTTTACAAAAGATTTGTGTTGAATTTCTCCATATAAAGCATGTGTAGCTTTTATGTTATTGATGTGAATCTGGTTGGCTTGAGTCTCAGTTTCCATAGAGCGATTTTCAGTAGTTATGTTGTGGATGTGGATCTCGGTTTCCATAGGGGGGAGTTGGAGTTGTTAGGGTGAAATGGGTCTTAATTTCTATAGAGGAAATTGTAGCCATTGGGGTGATTTGGGTCTGAGTTTCTATAAAGGGACTTGTAGTCGTTGGGTCTTTCTGAACTGTGGGAATCTCTTCAATACGCCCCTATAAACTGTTCCGAGGTAGAAGCCCAATTTTGGAATGTAGCGAATAAAGAGCAAGACGTCTAAGAAGTTTGGTAAAAATATCCGCAAGTTGAAGAGAGGCCGGGACATGCTCATAGTCAATATGTGTGCTATGAGCATGGAAAACATGATTGACAGTCATATGAAGAGCATTGAAATTATCACAAAAGAGGATGGGTGGTGACGAGGGTTGAACACCAAGGTCACAGAGCAAAAAGGAGACCCATGTAAGTTCTGCAGTGGTGTAGGCCATAGCACGATACTCAGCTTCGGAGCTAGAGCGAGAGATAGTGTGTTGCTGCCTAAGAACACACAATAGACGGTTGTAGAGCGACGAGTTTGAGAATAGCCAACCCATTCTGCATCAGAAAAGACATAAAGATCAAATGTAGACTGTGAAGTAAAATGAATACCAAGATCAATTGTACCATGTAAATACCGAAGAATGCGTTTTGCCATTTTGTAATGAGCAATGGTGGGTGAGTGCATAAATTGTGAGACAAAGTTAACACAAAAGGCTAAGTCGGGGCTAGTGAGAGTAAGATATTGAAGGGTACCAACAATGCTACAATAATGACCATGGTCAAGGTAGGGAATGTCATTAGTGAGACCCTTTGTTTTGGGCATCATGGGGGTACCCTTGGGTTTGCAGTCTTGCATTTGGGCACGTTCTAAACTATCTGAAGCATATTTGGCCTGAGACAAGATGAACCCATCAGAGGTGCAAGTGACTTGAATCCCTAAAAAGTAATGAAACGGACCAAGGTCTTTCATGGAAAATTGTTGGCCAAGAGTAGTGATGAAAGTGTTGAGATGAATAGGATCAAAGTTGGTTAAGAGAATATCATCAACATATAACAAAAGAATTATAGTACTGTAAAAGAGTGATAAGTAAAAGGAGAGGGGTCAGCAGCGCTACAAGAAAACCCGTAAGCATTGAGAAAAGTATTAAATTTGTCAAACCATGCACGAGGAACTTGTTTTAAACCATATAAAGCTTTGTTTAATTTGCAAACATGTGAGTAAAGAGTTGGATGAATAAAACCTAGAGGTTGATCCATAAAAACATCTTCCTGTAGATCACCATGGAGAAAAGCATCTATTCTAAGAGGTATGCCCTTGATGATCTATTGCTTAAAGCTTGGTTTTAAAGGTATTTTGAGTTATGTGAAGGGGATCGGATTTTGAATCAATTCGACCCCATTCTGGTGTTTTCCAGCCAGCAACTCTGACTCTAAATCAGTAGAAATGATGGGCTTCACTCCTTAATCATTTCTACCGATTTAAACCAAGCGTTGTGTGTGTTTAGTTGGTTTGTTGGTTCAGCGCTGAGTTGACTCAGCCATGGCTGTTTGGCAAGTTTGCAATTGAGCATCGAAGCCATTCGAACGCTTAGTTGCCAAAATGTAATTGTAGTGTTCGACTATGATAGTTTTTCGTTCGAACAGAATATTCCTTTAATTAAGAAGAGTTCAAATAGATATAATTTCTATTCAAACTTATATGTCCTTTTGGCCAAACAGTGAAGATTTAGTACTGTTCGAATGGAACTCTATTTAGTTCAAACAGATGTGTGTTTAGTTCGAACGTAGTGGTTAGCTTTCAGATTGTAATTCGAACAGATTGTTTCTATTCAATTCAAACATATTTCTTTAATATAATATATTTGCACAATTTTATTAATATTCATTGTGGTTTTGTGATTAACAGTGAACTAATGGTAACTACTGGACGAAAAAGTGGGAGAGAAGCATGCCAACCTAGCAGAGAAGCTAGTGCTCAGTTGCGGAGACTGATATTGGTTGAGTGGGAGATCATTCTAGATAACTTCCATGATATTGTGTGGGATGGACATAGCATATACTCCATCATCACCAATCGGGGATGGGCACCGATCTGTCAACAGAGGGGTGTTGCCTATCCGGACATGGTCAGTGAGTTCTACCGTACCATGGGTGGGATGGAGGTTGATACGGATACCTTCACTTTTACTGTTCGGGGAGTGAGTATTATTATTGCACCCTCTGTTATTTCTGATTTTATTGGTATCCCATGCATGATGGGCGCATACCCTGCACCAGTTGCACCGCCTGCGTCGGATGCAAGGATAGATGGTGAGGGTGATAGTGAGGACGATGCTCTAGCAGATGATGATCTCACAGATGATGAGGTTTGTCAGATGATGCTCAACGCTTCAACTCCTCCATATGATGGCAGCAAGGTCATCAGGTAGGTAGACTGTAAAACATTTTTTAGAATGCTAAATTTAATTTTTTTCACCAACGTCGATTCGAGAAAACACAAGACAGATTTCGGCATCGAGCGAGCTAGATTTATGTTACGAATAGCTCGAGGAGAGCCGATTGATCTGCCCTTATATTTCTTCCACCGGATTCGATCTGAGTCACTCTATTCTAGTGGAGGCAGTCTACAATTTGCACTGATGATCTTTAACCTCCTAGTTCGATTGGGGTTAATGTGAAAATCACTGAGAGGGGGCAGCCACATATTGGGCCTTTTAACAAGATGACATTCAACAGGAGCGAGGGTCACTTACGCAAGACTCGAGCTAATATTCCAGCCGCACAAGATAGTGGCACAACGAGTGATCCAATTTCTACTCATGCCGGTGTTTAGAGATAGCCTACTGGGGCTACTTTGGATGAGGTACAATTTCTGCTGGAGGAGCATCACCAAATTTTGATCAAGGAGATCGTTGAGCCCATCATGGGGAAGCTTCACGAGATGGAGGGATGCATATCTTCCTTACAGGAGGGTTTTGAGCTACTTACTAGATAGATAGTTTTAGTTTTTATTTGACTTTTTCATTTTGTATTGAACGTAGATTATATTTTTGGGATGTAATTACGGTATGATTTTTATTTTTAGTGTTTGCTAGCTTATTTATTGTCAAAAATATTTTTTTCTTATTTTAATAAAGTAATATTTATTTAACTAAAAATCTTATTTAACATAAAAGAACTCATTAAAATATTTTTAAATTAATTACATTCAATTAATTTATGAGTATGAAATATTTTAATTCACCATAAATAATACTATATAATATATCTATATTTTTTATATTTTGAAAATGATAACTAATAAATTAAAAAAATATTTATTTTAAGGTATTTTGGATGCCTTTCAATAAATTATAATAATTAAAAAATCCCGTTCCAACGTTTATTTTGGTTTCAAACAAAGTTCATTGTCGTTCGAATAATATTGAATCAAATTTCGGCCATTTTTTTTATAATTTCCCACCCAACAAGTCATATGAATGAATAAATGTGGTGTTCAAATCAGTTCGAACTCAATTTCTTTGTGTTCGAACTATCTTGCAACCATCTCGCCAATTTGCCCCACCAACAAATTAAGCCCGTTCGAACTGTTTTGAACTTCCCCCGGCAAAATTATATGTACTTTACTGTCAAGATTATTGTTCAAACAAAGACTAAACCATTCGAACAGACGGTAACTCACTGTTTGAACATATTTTTACCCGTTCGAACATATTTCTAATTTTGAGACGATATATTTCTTCACAGAAGATATAGTTCGAATGCCTTGAGAACCTCATCCATGTTTTGAGATGAAATTTAAATTTCATCCCAGATAAATACTTTTATGGACAAAATTAACTTTGTCCCTAATGAATTTCGTCTCTAAAAGTAAAAATTTTTGTAGTGAGATGTCTTGTTAGAAATACAAAAGGAGGCAAGCCAGACCCTTTGCAGCAAATAAACAGATTTATGACTTTATGACCTTTTGACAAAAAGTATTTGAGATCGACGAGTTACTTGTGGCCATTGTGCGCATGATCCTACCATACCCGTAACTGAGAATAAGACAGAAGAGACCTAAGTATCGAGAAACTCTCAAATTGGATTATAGCTTAGACTCTAACGTCTCTGTTAGGGAATTCAATGAATCTTTAGGTGACTTTTAAGGTGAATTCCTATTCGGATTCGAACCCAAGACTTAGAACATGCCAAACCAGTTAGGAGTAATCCATGGACCTATGAGCCACCAGCCAGCTTAGTGGAGGTGAAATGGCCATATTTGTTGTTAGTGTATGTATGTGCATGCCCTCCGTATATATAGTCTGTATAAGAAATATGATATCATATGAAGGGCCATATATATATATATATAAATATATAAATAGATCAGGACTGTACGAGGAGTACTTTCATGATTTTATACAATTGTATTTACAATTGTAATTCAAGAACTTGATCAATCGTCGACTCGAGATATATATATATATATATATATACACACACACAGACATACATTTTCAGTATCTAATTAATGAACTGCATGTACAAGATAACTATGTTCAAATATGCTTGGAAATATTAAGTATGTATCTTACACATAAAGAAAAGAATATATTCGCATCTATAGATGTACATGAAAAAACAAACAGTTAGAAATGATCTTCAGATAAATAATGATGTCTATAATAATCTGCTTGATGATCTTCTACGAAAAACAATCTTACCCTCGGCATCTTCATGCATAATAGGTAAGACTTCATCCGGAGGAGTGTGGCGCCAGATTGTAGGCTTATCCAAATGATGCCCAATCTGAGCAAATTTGTCAGCAGCCCTATTGCCTTCCCTATAGACATGAGTCGCCGTCCAATTGTCAAGCATCAATATAATCAAGTTTATATCACTGACATGTCTCTGCACTTCTGCAGATTTAAAAGTAGACGTTCTATTTTCTGCAATGTGATCGATCAATGTCTTGTCATCTCCTTCAAGCCATACATCGTTCCAACCATTTTCCAGCGCCAACTCAAGCCCCCTATGCAGTGCAGCCAGTTCTGCAATGGTGCTGTTGGCTCTCCCTATTTGTTCAGCATAACCAAGTATGAATTCAGCCTTATGGTTTCTGAATAACCCTCCAATGCTAGCCTTCCCTGCTTTACCTTTGGAAGATCCATCAAAGTTCAGTTTTGTCCAGCCAATTTTAGGCTTTTCCCATGCCACCGGAATGCCCGCGGCTTCCTTATGCAAATTGCGTAGAAATATCCGAACTGGGTTTTGGATTAGCCTTTGGCATCTCAATATATTGCTGAATGGCAACATCATTTCTTCTCCAATTGAAAAAAACTTTGAGGCAACAATTTATGGTTTCAGTCATAGAAAAACAATATACGAACTCGTTTTAAATCCTTTTATTCTGCAGTGGTGGTGTCGTGCAGGTGGTCTATACTCTGAATTCATGCAAAAATGAAGACAATTTTTGTAATGACCATTACAAGCTAGGAACTATATATTGCTTGACGTAAGTTCCTATACAATAAAGCTAGAGTAGGGGAAAAGCAACGGAGATTCCGGATTTCACAAAAAAAAGCAACATGCAATTGGATAAACAAATATGTAATAATGAAGAAAGCCAGGGAGATTTCTTCAAAAACTCTCAAGCGTATAAATATTCTGTAATGGAGTTTTAAAATAAAGGGTTACGTGCATGAATATCACTATCTACCGTAGAAAGAAGGCCGGCTTGCGGGCATGAGAAAGAAGGAAATACTTGGCATGCTGTATTCCATGTTAACCGTTAAACTGCAACTGAAAGAAGTTTTCATTTCTATTTTCACTTTTTTTATTTGTATTTAGTTTTTGGTGGCGCTTGCTGTAAGTACTAAGAACGTCTTCTTTTCTTATTCCAAGGGGGCAAGCCAATAGATAACTAAATTTGAATGTAACTGTAAAAATTTCTCTCTTTTTGTTTTTTTTTTTTTTTTTTAAACCTAAAAACTTTATTTATTTTTTTAATTTTATTCTAAAGAGCAAAGCCTGTAATTGTATTGGCATGCGTTGCTCTTCGATCGCATAAATCGTGTGCGTACGAATGTTTTTTTTATAAAAAGTATTTTATAAATATCAAAATAATTATTTATTTTTATTTGATATTTTACAAATTAATTTGATTTTATAAAAATATTGTCATCTTCTAATATTATTATGAAATATATTATAAAAAATAAAAATTTGATAGTTAATTTATAAATTATTATTACTTATTTATAAATATATTTATAAAAAAATAAAATCATTACAAATATTATGTAATAATTTGTGGGACCCACATCTATCTCGTCTTCGAAAAGTTAAAACTATCTCATCTCACTTTCAATCTAAATATACAAAATTTTTAAAAACTATCTCATCTTATCTTAACTCAATAATTTTATTATTATTCACAAATTATCTTATCTTATCTCACTATCTAAATGCTATAAATAAAAACTGCGCTAATTTTAAACTTTCTTGAAAAAACTAATTTGAACATTTTTGCATGGTAAAAAAAAAAACTATATTTGTCATGGGGCCGGGTACAAATCATTGAGATGGGAGAACCTTCACGAGTGGCTCTCATCTACGACTATTGAATTGACCCGTAACCTTATTTTCAATTGCAATCCTTTGCAAATTACTTGCACGTGGCATGAGTTTTTGTATCCCAAGGTTAAGATCAATACCAGTCGTGTGGGTTTGATGCGTGGATGCACCCCAGTGGGTCTTCTGTTGTCCGTCTCTTTACTGACGTCATATATTTGTATTGTTTCTTCAACGTATAAAATATCTATTTTCTGGTCCTTTGACTCTGTATTTCACGTTAGACTTGTGGTTTGGCTTTACTAGAAGATCATCTGTATTCTTTAAGTGGTTCATTCTATCTATCAAGTATAAGTAATTATTCTTAATAGATAAAGTGGTAACTCTTGCTATTTTTTATGGATAAAATAATGAGGATAGTCCAAAAGTTGTAAGAGTAATAAGGATTCCTAGTCTTGCCTACATAAATGGATTTGTGTTTTCCATTAAACTCACCCATAAAGTTCTAATGCAAAATACTAGAAGTCACTTTCCTACAAAAAAATTATACTCTCTGTAGGTTTTTCAATTCTCAAACCCAAATGGTTGGAGGTAAAAGATCATATAGATCTCTTTATTCTTTTAAGAAGTTTTACAATTGGTATCAGAGACATACCTTTCAGCTTTGTGTTTGAATTATTAGCATTTCAATTTTATTCATATAGTGGGCTTCTGAAATCCAATTTTGTTCATTGTTTTATTCTCTTCGCGTGATTAATAGATCTTGTCATAATCTGTGTCACAAGAGAGTAGTTGGATCATGATTTAGAGTGCAATTTTTGGAAAAATAAATTTTTGATAACAAATGTCTTTTAGCGTGTATTGGAACAATGTTATCCATTTAGTCCATGATTTATGGTCCTTTGTTCAAACATTTGTTGGCTTGATGAATGAGTCTTTAATCATTTCAGAAATGGACTTGACTTTCAGCTCTTAAGTTTTTGTCTTTAAATTCATAATCCAGATGGTTATGTGTTCATAATTATATTAATGGATTTCAAATGCATGTTTTGACTTTGGGCTTAATTTCAAGCTTTATACATATTGATGGGCCTTTGGGCTAGTTTACAGTTAATAGATTGTTCCTATTTTAGTAGATGCCCAGTTGTATTTCTTTTGAATAATGAAGATAATGCTACAACATCATTATTATTTAAAAGAATACATAAATAAATTTGGAATCTCATTGTAACTGAATCATAAGTCTTAAGGATTTATCCCTATAGGAAAATCTTTAATTTTTGTGATTTAATTAGTATAAGAAATTGATTTTCGGTATTAAAGGTAAAATTAGTCTTCTGCTTACAAGTGTGGATAGTTTTATTTGTTAATATTCGGGATAATTTGTCTTATAAATAAAGATAAGTAAATTTATGCTGCTATGCAACATTTTTCCACAGGAAGATTAAAATTTAATTGAATTCATAGCATTAAAGTTTTTATTGGTTTTGCAGCTGTTGTTCCACAATCCTTAGTTGATGGTGTTTATTTTATTCTAATGCTTGATGTCACTAATTATTCTGATTGGAAAGATTCGGTTCATTTTACCTTGGGGTATATAGACCTTGACTATGCACTCCGTGTGGAGCAACCACCTGCTGCCACGAATATGGATACACAGGAATTCATCGAAACTCGCCAATGGTAGGAGCGATTTAATCGTCTAAGTCTAATGCTCATAAAGTCTCGTATGAGTAAGAGCATTAGAAGTTCTATTGGTGACTGGGCTACAATTAAGGAATTAATGCAGGCGATTGAGGAACAGTTTGTTTACTCTGAGAAGGCTTTAGCTAGCATTCTTATCAAACAATCCACTACTAAAGCCTTTGACAGTTCTAAGGGTATGTGTGCATACATTACAGAAATGAGAGATATTGTTTATCAACTTAAGGGCTTAAAGATAGAGATATCTGAGCCGTTCTTGGTCCATTTCGTCAGACTCACTGTCATATGAGTATGGGCCTTTCAAGATCTCTTATAACACACATAAGGAAAATTGGTCAGTTACGGATCTTCTAACCATGTGTGTGCAAAAAGAGAAAATGATGAAGCATGCTCGACCTGAAAGTGCAAATATGATTGTGAATAATAAAGTTAAGACCGAGAAAGACCAAAGTGGATTTCAAAAGAAAATGAAGTATAATGTGCCATCAAAATCCAATGGATCTAATGGCAAAAAGGTGACCTGCTTCTTTTGCAAGAAAGAGGGCCATGTAAAGAAGAGCTGCATCAAGTATAAAGAGTGGCTTGAAAAAAAAGGCAGTTATATCTCTCTTGTGTGTCATGAATCTTTTTGCATTGATGCTCCTAAAAATTCATGGTGGATTGAATCTGGTTCCTCAATTCATATTATGAATACATTGTAGGATTTTCTCACCAAAAAGAAACTAACAACAAGTGAACTTTAGATTTTCATTGAAAATAAAAGGCGTTCACAAGTTGTTGCAGTTGGAGTTTTTAGAGTGATTCTCAAATCGGGACATATTTTGGATTTAAATAATACTTTTTATATTCCAGAATTTTGTAGAAATTTAATTTCTGTTTCCAGACTTCTTATCAAAGGTTATAGTTTCCTTTTTTGAGAATACCATGACTATTTTTAAGCATAAAATTCCTTCTAGTTCTGAAACTTTATTTGATAACTTGTTTAAATTAGATATTCATCCTGATTTTGAGGAGAATTATCTCTCCCTTTATTTAGTTGGCATTAAGAGAAACTTTTTGAATAAAAAATCTTCTCTACTATGTCATAAGAAATTGTGACACATTTCTATAGAGGATAAAATGGTTAGTAAAAGAAGGGGTCCTATAGGATCTCGATTTTACTAACTTCAAGAATTGTGTGGACTGCATAAATGGTAAGCAACCAACAAAAATTCTAGAGGTTCAAGGAGCTTAAGTGTTCTTGAGATTATACACACAGATATCTATGGATCATTTCCTACCCCTTGCCTAAATGGTCAGAGATATTTTATCTCATTTATTGATGACTATTCTAGGTATATGTATGTCTATCTTCTGAATGAGAAGACTCAAGTATTAGATGCTTTCAAAGTCTATAAAGCAGAAGTAGAGAATCAAAATGAAAAGAAAATCAAGATCGTAAGATTTGATAGAGGAGGAGAATATTATGGTAGGTACACAGAACAAGAAATATTATGTTGAACCAAGTGGGAGCGTGAATCCTCAAGAGGTCACTTTTGAGGAAACACCTGAACATGCTACTTTGACTTCTTTTGGAGGAAGAATGGTTGTCTTAAGGCAAAATAAATCGCAAGATCATGTAGTGACTCCAATTCAAGAACAACATGCCTCGTAAATGAGGTTTAACCTGAAGTTATTTCGCATTTACAGTCTAAGCCAATTGAGTCATCCCTAAATGACGAAGTAGTGGCTCTAAGAAGATCCTCAAGAATACGTAGGCCTACTATTTCAGATGATTACATTGTATACCTAACTGAGTTTGACTTTGACGTTGGACTTCCAAAAGATCCAATTACGTTTTCATAAGCTATGAGTGAAGATAATTCTACATTTTGGTTGGATGCCATGAGGAAACAGTTAGAATCCATTTATAAGAACCAAATTTGGGATCTAGTCAAATTACCAAAAGGGGCAGCAACAGTTGTTGCAAATGAGTTTATAAAACCAAACGAGATTTTTCTGGTAATGTCGAACGATATAAGGTTAGACTTGTCACTAAAAGATTTACTCAGAAGAAAGGTATAGATATCATGAAACCTTCTCTCTGGTCTCTAAGAAGGATTCGTTGAGGATAATCATGGGCTTGGTAGCTCATTTTGATTTAGAGCTACATCAAATGGATGTGAAAACGACTTTTCTTAATGAGGATTTTGAAGAAGTGGTATACATGAAACAACCTGAAGGTTTCAGTAATGACACTCAGAAAGTATGCAAGTTGAAGAAGTCTCTTTATGGACTAAAACAGGCTTCCCGTCAATGGTATTTAAAGTTTCACAAGATTGTTACTCATATGGTTTTATCGAGAATCTTGCTGATCAATATATATATATATCTTAAGATTAGTGAGAGTAAATACATTTTCCTAGTCCTATATGTAGACTATATTCTTCTTGCAAGCATTGATTTGGACTTACTACATAAGACTAAACAAATTTTCTCCCAAAACTTTGAAATGAAGGATATGGGTGAAGCCTCTTAGGTCATTGGCACAGTGATTCATAGAGACAGGAAACAAAGAATCTTAGGACTGTCTCAAAAGGCCTACATTGAAACGGTTTTACAGAGATTCGGTATAAAAGATTGTTAAGCCTCTGTAGCTCCCATAATCAAAGGTGATAAATTTCATAAAGGTTAATTACCTAAAAATGCATTGGAACAAGAGCAGATGAAAAGTGTGTCTTATGCATTTGCAGTGGGTAGCTTGATGTATGCTCAAGTTTTCACTTGTCCAGACATATGTCTAGCAATTGGATTATTGGGCCACTATCAAAGTAACCCAGGTCTTCAACATTGGATAGCTGCAAAGAAGGTGACGCGGTATTTCCAAGGAATCAAGGACTACATGCTAACCTACAGGCATACAGAAAATTTGCAAGTAGTTGGCTATTCAGATTCAAATTTTGCCGATTGTGCAGACACTAGAAAGTCTACTTCTAGATATATTTTTCTTCTTGTTGAAGGAGCTATATCTTGGAAGAGTACGAAGTAATCTATAGTTGCTACGTCTACTAAGGAGGCAAAATTCATTCCGTGCTATGAAGCAACGACACAAGCCATGTGGTTGAAAAACTTTATTTTTGGTCTTAAAGTTGTCAATTCTATTCAAAGACCAATAAATATTCTTTGTGATAATATCGCTGCAGTGTTCTTCTCAAAGAACAATAAGAGCGGAAGTGAAAGCAAGCATATCGACATAAAGTATTTAAGTGTGAGAGAGAGCATAAAAAATAATGTGGTGTATATTGAGCACACCAGTACAGATTTGATATTAGCTAATCCTATGACCAAAGGTTTACTGGTAAAACAGTTTTAGGTCATGTGGATTATATGGGCCTATTTAAAGTGTAATTTATCTCATGTTGCTATATATTCTAGAACGAATAAAGTTCAATTTAGTTTCAGTTTTGCGCATAAAGTAACGAATTAGTTATGTCCATTAGGTGATTAAGCTAGACCCGAATGACTTTTATAAGTTGTTCATAAAGTATTTTAAGAGATATTATATATGTATTGTGACGCATGGAAGGGAAATACTCACTATAGAGGGCAATACTATCATGGTTCGTGTATAGGATACCTTGACAGAATTGATGGCATTATTTTTTGGTCATTTCACTTTTACCTATTAAGTGAACCAAGTGGAAAAATGTTAGAATGTTAGACTTTTGGTTTGGTTTTCGTAGAAAACTATTTATCTTCCCTAAGGTGGTTCACTTCATAATCTACCAAGTGTAGGTAATTGCCCTTAATAAATAAAGTGATCAGCCCTTGCTATTTTTTATGAATGAAATAATAAGGGTAGTCTAAAAGTTGTAGAAGTAATAAGTAAGGGTCCCTAGTCTTGCCTATATAAAGGGGCTTGTGTTTTCCATTAGACTCACCTATAAAGTTCTAAGGTAAAAGATTAGATTATGTTTGGAAGATGAGATGAGAATTTTGTATTTTGTTTTAAAGTTTAAAATATTATTTTTTAGTTTTGAGATTTGAAAAAATTGAATTAGAATTTGAAAAAATTATATTGGGATTTGAAAAAGTTGAATTATTTATTATATTTTGTATGGGGATTTGAAAAAGTGTAAAGATGAGATGAGATGAAGATGAAAATTTTGAGTGAGACATCTTTTCCAAACATAACCTAAAAGTCTCTTCCTTACAAAAAATCTCTACCATCTTTTGTAAGTTTTTCAGTTCTCAAAACTCAAAAGGATGGAGGTAAAAAATCCTATGGATGTCTTTATTCTTTTAAGAAGTTTTACATTTCAAGGATGATTCTGGATTCCATTTCTCCATCTCGCTGCTTAAACTTTTAACAAAAACATAAACAAAAAAAAAAAACTAATTGTTTTTACAAAATTAAGTTTAAGCACTCATTAAATTAAATACGAATAAGAGATATTTGGAGGTTATTTTTCATTTTTTTCCTTTTTATTGTCTCTTGATGAAAAACAAAAATGGTACAACCGATAATTAATGAGATTTGGTCACTCACAATTAAATGAATATTCCACCAATAAAGTTTTGATGTCTTGGGTAATTGGGATATTATTATTATTATTATTTTTTTTTTTTGGTTTTTTCTTACTTCTAAATCATAAGATTGTTGACCACAATCAACGTAATCTTTTTATTGTTGTTGCTTACGAGGATTTTTATATTACTCATCACTCCACACTTCACTCACTAGAAAAAACACTTTCATATACTATGAAACATCCTCACACTTTATGACAAACTATAGGTATGAGGTGTGAGAGTGAATAGTAGCTGATACATGGTAAATCCCTTTATTAAATATATATATATATATATTTATATATATACCTATTTAGAAACTCTGACATTTTTGTCTTTAAAACGCATCTTTTTTACCTATAAGCCACAACCAGTCAAGAGCAACCCCTGCAAATATACCACCTATAAGGCACAGCACAAGCAAGTTGCCCAAAGCGTTTTGCTCAGGTCCCTACAAAACAATGAATCCAACATATATCCATGAGAAAGTACCCAGCCTGATATACCTACATTTCCCGCACGAGAACTGATATTTTTTTCATCTTAGATTTTGTCATCATCTGTGATAAATAACTTAAAATATGTCATATCAATAAGTATGATTGGAGATGACAAGATTTAAGATGAATAATAACGGTACAATTACAACACATTATGCGAAACGATATACATGTCAACGAACCTTGTAACCTTTAGGTGCCACCGTAAGGACACAGACAGTGAGGTAGCCATTGGAGAGACCCAACAAAGATGTGAGCAGGATCATCCATCCCTTGTCACCATAGTTAGCCGTGAAGTAGAATGCTGGGATGAGTAAGAAACGAGAAAGAATTGCAATCATAAGTCCCTTCCTGGACTCCAACTTCAAGCTGTCTACGAGTGGAATGTATCTTGATATCAGATCCCACACATTGTACATCGCAATCAGAACAGGCGCGTACCTGAAACACGATGGTGCATGTCATACTAATCTGTGGTTTAAGAGTACTGCAAACTTCATTCAAAATGCAGTTTGAAACATTTAGCAGTGCATTGAAAATGATGGAAATGATGAGTAGTTTTAAAAGAAACTGGCTGTGTTAGAATCCTGTGGAAAACATTGTATTCATTCAACTTGCAATAGGAGCAAAATGCGATGATTTTCTGTTTCATGAATTAGGAGTAGTACTTACCACAAGCCCATTCCGTGAAATCCGGTATTTTCGTACAAGAACCCGGGGAAGATCGACAATGTCAACACATATATCAGAAACAAGTCAATTGCATAATCTATATTCTGGAAGAAGAGTAGTTTATTGCTGAAGCGCTGCTGATGTTTCGTGTCATCTTCATCCTGTGAAAATTTCTAAAGCATTCAAGAGACCTTAATCTCAAAAATTCGCTAAATACGATGTATTATGAGGTTAAAGAAAAGTTGCAGTACTCCTCCTCCTGGGTTTGTGTTTTTCTGGATTCCAGCAGCAGCAAGGTCAGCTGATACAGTTTTCGATCCTTCTGAGGCTGCCTTTGAGCGATAGTACTTCACTATTGGCAACTTAGGGAAGACCATTGCATAAAGAAGAATACACAGAAACTCAAAGAACGTGGACATCGCCAGGAATAACACTGGAAAAGAAAGATTTCTTTTGTAATCATCGAAAGAGTTTCAGATATTTTCATTTTATTTTATTTCTCAGTACTGAAAACAATGAACATCAAAGTAATGAAATTGCGAAAGAAAATTTGTCGATTGTTAAAAAAGCAGGGAGTAAACCTACTAGCACCCTTGCGAAGCCCGTTCTGAGATTTCTCGAAGGCTGCTTTTGTGATTAGCCTCAAAGCAGAGGACAGAGCCCCTGACGCGGCGAGACCAGCAAGGAAGGACTGCAGAAGAAAAAAATGGATGTCTTAAATTGGGTTGAGCAGATGAAAACAAGGACAAAAGTCCTTGTGAGACCATGGAAATAAAAATAAGTCTTAAGAATACAAACCTGAATGAATTCAGGACACATGAAAGATAGGTCTCCAACCA
The DNA here is from genome assembly GCA_003123785.1 of Pterocarya stenoptera. Lineage (NCBI taxonomy): Eukaryota > Viridiplantae > Streptophyta > Magnoliopsida > Fagales > Juglandaceae > Pterocarya > Pterocarya stenoptera. Next base: position 125,040 of record QEOT01006723.1, read on the forward strand.
TTCCGCCTTGAACATGGGCATCTGCAACTCCAAAACAAGCAGAAAGCAAACATATACCAACAAAAGGTCCAATTCCACCTTTCCCTGATGTGGCTAAATCCAACTGTATGTCACCAAACATATATTGGAATAATCAAGGAAAATCAGAATTTGGTACAGTATGAATTCCAAAGCTCAGATGGCAAAACTCGAGAGCAAAAAACTGGGGAAGATCTTTACTTACAACTAAGACCAACAAAGTACTTGCGAAGAAAAGAGTGTATCCAAATAAATTGCGCCACCTAGTGTTACTCTTTGACTCGTTGTATGCCAGTATTGCCATTGTTCCAAGCGCGAATGGTTGATAAACGAGTGTAAGTACCCGTGAAGGATGGTATTTCTTGTAAAGGAGAGGGAAAACTTCATTAGTTAATTCATCTTATTATCAAGGAAGCTAATGAAGTACAGATTGACATTATGTGCATTAATGAGAAATTAGTGCCTCCATTCCAACACTCCCACAGCATATTTTTTTCCCCAGATCTGCACAATCTTACTCTATTCTTGCTTCCAAGTAATAGTTTTCTGTCTTTTTAAAGGTCATATACCATGTGAATTCCTACACCAAGGCAGAAAATTGGGATGATTCCTCTCTCGGTCGAGACCACCTTAATTTATCATTCTCATACAGTATCAAAGTTGAATTACAACAAGCAAGCTCTTTAATTTTTCCTTTCCTCAAAAGATAAAAGCCCTTGATACTGTGTATCTACAGAGAGAGCAATCTTTTTTCCACAAAAAAGAAAATACATGAAGTAAGCATGAGCTACTTACCGGGAATAATTGATAGTAGTAGTCTCCAATAGTCAGCATACTGTTCCATGCAACAAGGGACCCCAGCCCAAGAACAAAACAAACCAACATTGCTTTATACTTTCCCTGCTTATTACAGATGTCGATTCTACATTAGTATAACTTGTTCTTAATTGTCATAAACTCAACTGATCAGTATCTTCCTCTCGAATGAAACAGTGTTCTAGTACAAACCTCAAGCCTCATTGGAGCCTCGATTTCATTAGCAATAGTCATGGCTATTCTCCCTCTTCAAGACTGCAAATAGTACTTGTACTAAAAATGGTCCAATGGAAGTGCTTGACTATGCTCTATTTGCTTTCATGGTTGTGGGTCTTTTGAGTAGCAACAAATAGCTGCAATTCCAAGAATAAGAACTTCAAAAAACATTCGAACAGATATACGAATTGTTTTAAGAGCGCAGGAGGGAGGAATAAATTATCCAAATTCTCACTCTTCAATGGATGAAAGCAGAGTACTTTAACATGTTCTGTGAGAAAATGATGTATTATTATACAGTTCAAAATGAGTAAAATAAAGAAACCCCATCGATGGTACCGAAGCAGAGAAATGTGCTTTAGTTTTATTGCAAGAATGGGAGGTGGACTGCAAAGTCTGAGCAAATATGGGTGTGGCCATGTGGGCCATTGAATATAAAAGATTCCTTTTACTTTTAAAGAAAAGTGGAAAATGGCAGTGCTTGATGAATGAGTATTGAGTAAACTTTATGAATAAAACAAGTATGAAAGAATAACATTTCCTTAATCCTTGAACACTAAAGAATTTCCGTGAACTGAGTGTGAATGCAAAATTCATATATCTTTCCGTGAATTCACAGGAAAAGAATCAGAGGGAAGGCCTAATGAGAAAAAAACAAAGGAATCTGTTAAAAGTAGTAGCTGCCGTCTTTTGAACGACGATATTTCGTTATCAGCAATTGCTTTAAGTGCAAGTAGATATTCGTATTGGAAAGGCCATTAGTTTGATTGCAAAGTTGGCATCCCAGTCCATTATCATCATCAGCGTACGTTTTTAGACGTGAATTTTGTAACGAAATGCGTTTTTTAGGCTTGATGCCATACCGGCCAGGATTTCATTGAAAATTACAAAACAACTAGATAAGCCTATGCTATCTTTATCTCATCCTCTGCTAATATTGCAAGTTTAACACCTGATGACTTGGTATAATCTGGAATATCTGGCATAGCGGGCAGGATCTTTCTGTTGAGATTTTGCCATTGTGGATAGCAGGATCGGATGTGGTACTCTGATCTGGTTCAGATGGCTCGTTGTAATATACATTAACATGAATCGTACACTAAGAAATTAGACCAAAAGATGTTGGGTAAAACACACACCAACCATGACAAACTAATGTAAAAGCAAACACGATCAATCACATGATACACAATATATGTGGTTCGGCAAATTGCCTAATTCCACAGAGCTGCAGAAATCTTATTAACTAGAGGAGATTACAATCACTCAATCTTAATTCACACTCTCTAGGGCCTTTTTGCTCTCTCACATAATATACACTCACTTGACAATTGTTCTCTCTCAAAATATGCTGAAAGTCATACAAAACAAGTCAAATATAACATATTTATAGTAAACGGCGCTGAAAACCCTAATCTGGCAAAAACTACATTTTTTGCTCGAGTGGCGTGTTGAGCGCTCCTTGAGCGAAAAACCAATGAAGATTGGGTTGAGCAGGGTGTCGAGCGTGGCTCAAGCAAATACTAGGGTTTGTGTCTCGCTTGAGCCCATTGTCGAGCGCACCTCGAGTGAATTCACAGGTTGAGCTTCACTCGAGCCCATTGTCGAGCGCATGTTGAGTGAACTCATTGTTCCTCGATTTTCTACTCACAGTTCAGTCTTCACATGCAACCCAACAATCTCCCACGTGGAGATTGGGTCTCCACATGCCAGCCACGGTTTCCAGCCAAGCCCTATCATTTTTGCAGCTCACCGAGCCCGTCTTCAAGCTAGAAGACGGACTGAAGTCAAGCCCAACTTCAGTCTTCCACGTACATCGCCCTTAGTTAGCACATTCACTGGGTGACTTACAACTCCCACTGCACTAGGAGTATTCGGTCTTGAACCGATCTTGGCAACCTCGGCCAACTTTCCAAGGCTTACTTGAGGAACGACAAAGTTGACTCCCTTTGGCTTCCTAATATGTTTCGTGTGATCAAGCCTGCCTTTTTGTACTCTTGTATTTCATTGCACATCATTGGACCCTAATGTTAAATACAAAGAGTTAAATTTCTTACCATGTACCAAAACCAACGCACCCTTAGTGGTCTTCCAAGCTCCTCTAGAGAACGCTACTACATAACCACTGTCAACAAGCTATCCCATAGAGATAAAATTTTTCTTCAGATCTGGAACGTGTCTGGCTCACTTTAAAGTCCACAAGCCCCTATTTAGAAGTGTGATATGCACATCACCACTCCCATTACATGCAGTGCCTTTCCATCAGTCACATACATCTTCCCAAAATCACTAGCAACATAATTTTGCATGATTTCTCTATGTGAGGTGCTATGGAATGAAGCCCTTGAATCCAACACCCAATCATCAATCACACTATGCACTGCAAGAATTAAGGTATCATGAATTTCTTCTGCCACTACATTCACTGCATCATCCTCAGCACTTTCTTGATTCTTGTAATTTTTCTTAATATTGCCCGGCTTGCCATAACTTTAGCACATGATCTGCTGTCCAAATCTAGTCTTGCTCTTCCCCCTACTCTTGGAGATTGACGTGCCATGTCCTCTGCCCCGATTGTCAACATTCAAGGCTGATCTTCGACTTGAGAACTCACCCGAGTGTCTTCTACATACCTCTTCAGCAAGGACCATGCCACGTACGTCGTTGTAGTTCAGTTTCATTTTTCCGGTTGAACTACTCACAGTCATCCTCATTGCCTCCCAACTATTTGGCAGCGATGCCAGCAGAATCATTGCTCGAATATCATCATCACGCTCAATCTCTACAAAAGACTGTTGATTTGTGATCGTATTGAATTCAATCAAGTGTTGGGCCATAGACATATCTTCTAACATCTTCATATTGAACAATTTTTTCATTAAGTGCACTTTGTTATTCGCTGATGGCTTTTCATACATACCTTACATTCATACATACCTTACAAAGTCGCCATGAGATCTGTTATGGTTCTTTCCTTATTGACATTGTGTGCCACTATTCTGGACAAGGTCAGTAGAACAATCCCCAGAACCTGTAGATCTAACAGGGTCCACTAAGCATCATCCATGCTCTCTGGCTTCTTTCCCAACAGTAGAAGATAGAACCTCTCCCGATAGAGATAGTCATCAATCTGCATCTTCTAGTACCATCAAACTTCTCGATCCCAGGTGCTTTCACTTTATCTCCAGCGATCGTTCTCCTTCAAATCTGACATTGGCTCTTGATACTAGTTGTTGTGTAAAACACACACCAACGATGACAAACTAATGTAAAAGCAAGCACGATCAATCATATGATACACAATATATATGGTTCGGCAAATTACCTACGTCCACAAAGTTGCAGAAATGTTATTAATTAGAGGAGATTACAATCACTCAATCTCAACTCACACTCTCTAGGGCATTTTCGCTCTCTCACACAATATGCATTCACTTGACAATTTTTCTTTCTTAAAATATACTAAAAGTCATACAAAATAAGTCAAATATAACATATTTATAGTAAATGGTGATGGAAACCCTAATCTGGCAAAAACTACGTTCTTTGCTCGAGTGGCGTGTCAAGCGCCCCTCAAGCTAACAACTAATGAACATTGGCTCAAGTGGGGTGTTGAGCATGGCTTGAGCGAACACTAGGGTGTCTTGCTTGAGCCCATTGTCGAGGGCACCTCGAGCAAACTCACGAGTTGAGCTTCGCTCAAGCCCACTGTTCAGTGCATGTCGAGCTAACTCAGTTTTCCTCAAATTTTCTGCTCATAGACTAGTCTCCGCATGCAACCAAACAAAAGAAACAAGAAAACCAAATGAAACATATACACCAAAGAAGCGAAAACGAACTACGATAGTGAAATACGACATTAGGCTTCCCATGCACATACTCGCACTATCGACTCCTCAAAATTTCCCAAGTTTTTACTCTGTAGGATTCTGATGATTTTTGTTAGTATATGAGAAACATGGTAAAGAATTTAAGGGGTCACCCTAGTAAGTACAAAGAATTCAATCAATCTACATTAGAAGAAATTTTTTTCATATCCTTCATTAAGTACAATCCTACATTACAAGCTTCTTTAAAACTGATGCTCATGATATTCAATATACTAATGTAATAATGTAATATTCTATGTCCCATGTGAGGCCTCATCCCATATGAGAACTTATAATTTTACTTCGTCTCATATGAGGACTTGTAGTTGTTAGATATGCTCGTATCGTATGAGGATTTGTCTCATCAAATTATGTCGCATGTAAGGACTTGTCTCACTTGAGTACTAACTAGTTGGAAGGAATTATCCCATATGTGGATCCATATCATTTAAATTATACCCCCACTTCCATGTGAGGACTTGTCTCACATCTCGTTACCTAGGGTACCAGTATTCACCATATCTATCATAGAGCATTATCTATCAATTAATAAATGGACCAGGAAAACCTCATGATGAATGGATTTTGAGAAAGTACTTGATAAAATGGTGGTGTAATTGAGCACCTAAATTACATTTTTCGATTGAAGTTGTCAATTATAGCAAGGTGTGGACTATTTTCCCATCAACAAAAAAATTGATGCCATTAACTAGGAATATAGTAAAACCAAATCTGTCAAGCCCGAAATTTTTTATATATATACTAAGAAAAAAGAAAAAAGATTGCGTTCTGGAGGTGCTTGCCCTACGATAATTGCTTGCCGAGGGAAACTTACTTATTTCGTTGCTCGCCTCATTCTTACCGATTTTCATTAGTGCTCACCTCTCGTAACCTTTCCAAATCTACTGCTCGTTGAAGTGGCGAGAATTAATACTTCCTACATAACTTGCCGAGGGGCGAGCACACTACTCCTTATGGCACAATTGTCCTTTGGCATTACTAGCCAAGAGGCGAACCACTGAACCTGGTAACACTCATCACTTGCCAAAGTAGTGAGCACCATTGTTCATTTACGTTGCTTGCCAAAATGGTGAGAAAAAACTATCTGTTATGTTGCTCGCCATGTGACAAGCAACTCGCTTCATAATGCTTGCCTAATTACACAAGCAACATCCCTTCTTATGCTAATCTGGGCTAGCAAGTAATACTTTTTTACATTGCTCGCTAAGCGATGATCACACATATGCTCCTGGTAGTGAGCATTAGTGAATACATATATCACAGAATATGAGGATAAATTATACTTCTAAAGTGGATTATTTTCTTTGAATGACTTACAAAAGATACCAAAATTTTCTAAACTATAAGTAATTACATAACATGCTCATCCAACAACTATGGAATATCTCTATCCATACTAAGGGTAAATCCTCTTAAATCCCCTTTTTCAATAGACAGATCCTCCCTAGGTAAATTTGGATACTCAGGCAAAGGGGCAAGTATTGCTAAGGTAGAAGCAATGGGCAGACAATATAATCCCACTATTAGAAAGTTGGAGGGTGTAAAGGACACATTTCACACCACCAACTACATGAATGACTTGCTACAAATAAGATGGTGGCACTGGATGCTTGAGAGCACTTCGATGCCTAAGTTAGAGAGAGATATTCTTAATATGTGTATCTTAATTCATTCAATGTGCCACCTTCAGGTGTTATTTATAGGAGTATGAGGGTGCTGATAACTGCTAGCTCTAGGATTTATCTTAGATAACCCCCAAATAAATTGATAGGATAGCTTTCTTGATCCGTCGGAGGCGTTATCCATTAACCATATTATTAAACACGTGCTAATTCTGGGCTGGCAAATCAGCTCCATTCTTTAAGGTGTCAGACTTGGGCTCGTTCCTCCAAGGCCCTAAATATTTCTTCCAGTTAACTCGTTAATTTCCTTCGTGCCTGCCTGTGGGAAACTCATTAATTTATGCTGTCACTTTATCCCACTAGTTTGGGGCAGGCGGGCAACCCCTAAAATTGTTCCCTCTTTTACCTCGTTGAGGGTTTATATTAGCTAAGTTGTGGGCTTTGGCAAATTCAACTTCCCGTCATGTCAAAGACGTGGCCTACGTCATCTGTAACTATTCCCGCGCTTTTATTCATTATTTTTCTTTTATTCAAAATAATAATAGATGTCACTTCCACCCTTTCATCTTCCCAAGAATCCTTTCATCATTGCCTCTTTGTTTCTTTTACCTTCTTGCATCATTTCCTCTTCTTGCTTCCTTTCCTTCTTAAACTTCAAGTTTCAAAAGAAGACGACTCGCTATCTTCCACAATTTCGACCTCACTTCTTTCAGTATACACAACGATGGCTCATTGTGGCTCTTCTCATGTTCCCAACCGATCTTCTGCCTAGACCCCAACGAGGGTTTCTTCCCACTCTGTGCCAAAATCCTCCAACAGTCACATTTTACCCTTCTTTGAAGGGTTCACATGGCACTCTACACTTGCCGACCGAGACCTGACCAAGCTGAGGACCACGTTTCGCATCCCTGATATCGTGGTCCTCACCCTTCCTTCCAAGTGTGTCATTGACAAGGAAGGCTTTGCAGGGAGGGTTACTCTCCCAGTTTCTAGCGCACGGCTTGCATCTAGCATTCATCAGCCCTGTGCGTGATGTGCTTGATTCCCTTCAAATGGCCCCTGCTCAACTTCATTCCGTGTGTGCTTCTGTGTTCTTGTGTGACGGTCTGCATGGCTTTGGAACCTCTTGGGGAGGTGTTCCTAGATTTGACTGCTCGAGAATTCCTATCACTTTATTCTATGAAGGGATTGCCAAGTAAAATTTGTAACTTTCGTGTTCACTCACAACGCTTGGTGGCATTTGAAGGCTGTCATTCAAATGCCAAACAGTGGCAAAGATTTTTTTTTTTTTTTTGTGCTGGAGGTTGGGAATTTCCTACACTAGAAAATAACATTCAGGACTTCTCCATTCGGGGAAATATGCTCATTCGGGCATATCCGCTCACTTTTGTAACCATTCAGGACTTCCCCATTCGAGCAAATGAGCCAACCATGCTACACTTAGATACAAAAATGAGGGAGTAGAAGCAGCGGTTATTAGAAGTAGAATCATAATTGGCTGCTTCAAGGGGTGAGGTGGCCCGTGTGCTCCCACAACTAGTGACCGCCAGAGCCATTAGAGATTGGGTCTTCAGATACGGATATGGAGCTGGCGTGGCTTGCTTGCGATCTCACTTGTTGGAAAATCCTCGAATTGACTTGAAGTGTTCAAACCTCGACTCCTTCAAACCTGATAAGGTTTCATGCCACTTCGTCGACTCATTGGGTCGCAATACTATGCCCGACGCCTTCAGCTTCGAAGCCTTTGACGGCTCCAGCCTCATAAAGATTTGATATTTCTTTTTGCATTTCTTTAAAAAAAAAAGAGTCCAGGCCACATGTTCATGAGTGATCCGTACCTAAGTTTATTAAAAAAAAGCTCTCACTTGTGGCAGATGAATACCTTGGTAACATTATTCGAATGACAAAATAAAACTATAATCACACAACCTTATGCTCCAAGACAAAAACACTAACATACCCAAAACCAACATAAGTTATCAGATCTGCAAATAAGGCAACTCTAATTTATCGGTGCAGATCAACCCTCTAAAAATTCTAGGCACCCGACTAAGAGAATTCCATTCACATGAAACTCCATTAGCTCTTAATTTCACCAAGTAATCTGCCGGAGCATTTCCTTTTCTAAAAATATGATGCACATTAACATTCCCACTATGCACGAACTCCATTAATTCCTCCCAAAAGTCTTCTAAATACCAAGTATTGCAACGCTGCCAGTGCACCCAATTTACACACTTGCGAATCTGATTCCACATCTATCCCTTAAAAACCCATTTCGCGGCAATAACGTAACCCGATAACCATAGACTTCAATTATGCACTTGTGCTTGTTCCCTGCCTAAGATGTTTTGAAAAAGCCAGAATCATATTACTGAACGAATCACGTACCACACCTCCTGCCCCTGAATCTCCCAGGTTACTCATACTGCTATCGTCAATGTTTAGTTTGACTCTACCAACACATGGTTTCTTCCAAATAACAGCACGAGTGACTTTCTGTTTTACTGGAATGATTGGAATATTTAACTCAAGCAGCCAAGCTTCATCTACACGAGAACACCTCGAAAGTTTGTCATTTACATTCTGCAATTTAGCCACTGAGTAACAGATAAGCTGCTTTATATCCTCCATTGATAACACTTTCCCTTCCATCCTAGCTTTATACCGACGGAACCATAACCTCCATGAGATAATACACGGAAGCAAACCAATAATACTACCCAATTGCATTGTTCTTAAAGCTCTCCTGAACCACACCAACACAGATTGATACCATGTCTTAGAAGAATAAAATGTAATGCCCAACTGATATGAGAAATACCTCCAAATATTCGAAGCAAACTCCCCCGCCCACAGGACATGATTTAAGTTCTCCGAATCGCCACTTGCACATCAATCACATTTTGAAGTAATTGGGATACCAATCCTTCTCAGCCTCTCGTCAACACTAAGAATATTATTCATTGCCTTCCACATTTTGAAGTAATTGCATTTCTTTCTACTTGTTTGAATACTTTGGACTATGATAAACCTTCTATCTGTACCTTTATAACATTGGCTTTTGGCTTAGCCCAATTTTGTAATGTTGGTGGACAGTATTGGCCCTTGGTTTGGCCTGTTTGTTACATTGTTGCCTGCTTTATCCTCTTCATATTTGTCAATACATGCGCTCAACGCAAGTCTTTAGACTCGATTTTAAGTATGGGTGTTGTAGGGTCTTCTAACCTCCATGCCCATTGGTTGCACCATGAGTTTTTGGACTTGCCTTTGGTGGCTAAGTATATAAGTCATGGGGTCTTTTGACCTTGATGCCCATTGGTTGTACCGCGAGTTTTTGGACTCAACTTTGGTGGCTAAGTATAGGGGTCGTTGGGTCTTCTGACCTCCACACCCATTGGTTGTACTACGAGTTTTTGGACTCGACTTTGATGACTAAGTATAGGGGTCGTGGGGTCTTCTGACCTCCACTCCTGTTGGTTGCATTACGAGTGTTTAAAGTCAAATTTGGTGGCTACGTATAGGGGTTGTGGGTCGAACAACCATCCACCTTTATTGATTTGTCTCTTACCTAACTTGAGAAAATATAAGGGTCAAATTTCCTTAGATGCTTGGCATTCTAGGAGTGTTGCAACTCTTTTCCCTTACTATCCTTGAGGCAGTAGGAGGCTAGCCGGTTCTTGGCAATGACCACGTAAAGCCCTTCCCACCAGTTACTGAGCTTCCCTTCATCTGGGTTGTCACTCTTGTCTCATTGAGTACTAAGTCACCCCCTTTGAAAGGCCTGGGTTTGACTCATTTGTTGAAGTAGGGCTTAGCCTTTTTTTTGTTGAGGATGTTTTGGATCTCCGCTTCTTCTCTTCTTTCCTCTAGTAGGTCGAGGTGCTCCCTGAGTGCCTCATTTTTCAGATTGGATGAAGTGGCTAGTTCGGTGTGGGGCAAGCTAACTTCCGCAGGGGCGACTGCCTCACTTCAAAACGCCCAAGTGAACGACAGCTTGCATGTTGGGGTCCTCACAGTTGTCCTATAGGCCCATAGTACTCCCGGGAGCTCCTCCGCCCATTCTCATTTTTTGTTCATGAGCTTCTTCTTTAAGACCTGAGTAGGGATTTATTTGTTGACTCTGCCTGTCCGTTGGCTTGTAGGTGTCCTAACGATGAGTATTGACTTGAATGCCCAGCTTCATGGACTATTCCTTGTAATGTTCTGACTCAAACTGTTTCCCGTTGTCGGAGATTATGCTGTTGGGAATGCTAAACCTTCAAACGATGTTCCCCCACAAAAATCGAGTGATGGATTTTGCCGTTATGGTTGCGAGGGGCTCTGCTTCCACCCACTTTATGAGATAGTCCATTGTGACGAATTTATGCTTTGCCCTTCCTTTCCTTGGCAGGGAAGGGCCAACCAAGTTAATTCCTCATTGAGCAAACAGCCACGGGGCGGTGATTTGATGGAGAATAACTTCTCAGGTGGAAAATGTGGGACAAGGGCATAGACTTGGCATTTGACGTACTTCTTTGTGAGTTGTTTGGCATCTCTTAGGGCGTTGGGCCAATAGTTGCCCGCCCTGACAACTTTCCTCGCTAAAGCCTTTCTGCCAGATTGGTTGCCACAAACGCTTTCATGTATTTCTGCTAAGACATACTGTGCTTCCTCGGGCAAGATGCACCTTAATAGAGGGGTGGCGAAACCCTTCTTTTAAAGGATTTCATCAACCTTGAAAAATAGTGATGCATTCCTTCTAACTTTCCTAGCGGTCTCCTTCCCTTCCGGGAGCTCGTCGGAGTCCAAGTATTCTAATATTTCCTTAGCCCACTCCGGCATTGTCAGCCCTATGTGGTTTACCTGCATTCCGATTGCTGGGATCTCTATCACCCTCTTTTGTACTTCCCAAGGTAGGTCCATTTCATCTATTGCAGAGGCGGCTTTGGCTAGCTTGTCTGATATTGCGGTATCTTCCCTAGGTACCTGCTTGAGATTAAAATAAGCATGTTGGTCACGGATCTCTAGCACTCAATTTAGATATTTTCTCAGCTTTTCCCCTTCCGTGGCATACACCCAATTACTTGATTTACTACTATTTTGGAGTCTGACTTGGCTTCAATCTCCCTAGCACCTAGAATTTTTGCAATTGAAAGTCCCACTATAAGGGCCTCATATTCAGGTTCGTTATTGGTAATTTTGAAAGAAAGCCTGGCCATACAGTAGTACTCTTGTTCCACCTATCTGATAATGTAAATCCTAATACCTCCTCCTGTTTGGCAGGAGGTTCCGTCAACAAATACTATCCAAGGTTGACTGGGATGTGCCACTTCGATATTCGTTGGGAGGTGCCCCTTTACTATACTCCTGGGCACATAGTTGATGTCAAAGTCACTGAGCTCCATTGACCATACAACCAATCTTCCTGAACTGTCTGGCTTTTGTAATATTTTCTTAAGGGGATGCTCCGTTAGTATTTTCATTCAGTGGGTCTGGAAATGCGGTCGCAATCTCCTGACGGCTATTACTAGCCAAATGCCAACATTTCTATTCGCAAAGATTTGGTTTCAGCGCCTCTTAGTGCATGACTCGTGTAATATACTAGCACTTGTGTTGCTTCCTCCTCTTTGACTTGGACTACTGAGATGGCATGGGGGGATACCGCCAAATATACATATAAGGTTTCCCTTGGTTGGGCTACTTTAGTAGAGGCGGGCGAGCCAAATATTGCTTCAACTCCTTGAAAGCTTTATCGTACTCTTTGTTCCATGATTGTATCAGTCATAAGACCCTGAAAAAGGGGAGACATTTGTCTGTAGACCTTGACACAAACCTATTCAAGGTTGCTGCTCTACCCGCCAATCATTGAGCATTGTTAATGTTCTGGGGTGACGCCATGTTCAGAATGGCATCAATCTTCCCAGCGTTTGCCTCAATGCCTCTCTTAGAGACGATGAATCCCAAAAAAATCGAGTTGACCTCGAATGCACACTTTGCTAGGTTCTACTTCATCTTGTATTTATGCAACTCAACGACAGATTCCTTAGGTCTACTAGGTGCTGGGTAGGTTCCTTACTTTTCACCAACAGTTCTTCAACGTATACTTCCATAGTTTTCTCAATTTGATGCTTGAACATTTGATTGAACAACCTTTGGTATGTTGCCCTAGCATTCCTCAACCTAAAGGGCATCAGTCGTTAACAATAAAGACCTCTGTCGGTGATGAACGTCGTCTTCTCCTCATCCGCCTTGTTCATTCGGATCTGATTGTATCCCGAATACACGTCCATGAAACTTAAGACTTTGTGTCCAGTTGTGGCGTCCACGATGACATCAATTTGCGGTAAAGGGAAGCTATCTTTGGGGCAGGCTTTGTTTAGGTCTATGAAGTGTATACACATTCTCCATATCCCATTAGTTTTTTTTACTAGTACCACATTGGAGAGCCATTCTGGGTAGTACGTCTCTCTTATAAACCCTGTCGCCAAGAGACAATCTATCTCTTCGGCGATGGTTGTGCACTTCTTCGTACTGAAAGTTCTTCTCTTTTGGCGTTTCTTTTTTGCCTCTAGGTTGACACACAATTTGTGCTCTATGATGGCGCTATCAATTACTGGCATGTCTTCATGGCTCCAGGCAAACATGTATCAATGCTCGACCAGCATTTGTTTCACTACCTCTCTGTATTCTTACGGGAGCTTCGTCCCTACCCATGTCATGTCGTTTGGACGATCTGGGTGTAAAGTTACTAACTCTAGAGGTTTGTTTCCCTGTGCTTGCAAGAGATTGTTTTCGTCCCTCATTTCCACGTCTTAGCTGGTTGCGATTAATGGCAGGGATGGCAACTTTCCTTCTAGATTTTCCATGACACACACGGTTGGCACCCCCGCTTTGAGCTCTAGCACGTAGCATTCCCATGCCAAGATTTGCTCTCCCCAAACCTCACCGACGCCTATTTCTATTGGAAACTTTATGTTTAAGTGGTAGGTAGAAGTAATGGCCTTCAAATCATTCAAAGTTTGGTGCCCCAATATGGTGTTGTAGGATAACAGAGCTTTGATTACGAAAACTTCTGTCATTATGGTAACCATGTGTACCCCCTGGCTGACTGTGACAGGTAGTGCAATGGCGCCCATTGGTTGAATAGCTTCACTAGAGAATCCCTTTAGGGTGGATGGCAACAGGCGCAACCTATCAGGACTAATGCCCATCTTGGTGAAAGTATCTCAGAATAATATGTCAACTGAGCTCCCATTGTCGATTAGAATCTGCCTAGTCATGTAGTTTGCTATCAATAAGGTGACTACCAAGGCGTCATCATGGGGGTACAGGACCCCTTGGCAGTCTTCATTTTCAAAAGAGATAGTAGGAATGGTACTCAGCTTGGGATGTTTTAAGGGTTTATCTGCCATATATATTTCGTGGTACCTTGCTCTGCGAGCGTGAACCATTCTATTGGACCCCGTCACACCCCTGCTGCAAATCCTCTCGATATGGCCGTCACACGCCTGCTGCAAATCCTCTCGATATGGTGTGGACTTCTCCCAAGGGAGCTTGGTCTTGGCCGCGTGGTTGGCCGGGGGTGTTGTGTCTCGGTTCCCTATCTTGCCTTTGTCTTTTTAGACTTCTGCTTTACCTGGGTTCACATTCACGACCTTCCTCCCTCCTTGGCTTGAGATGTTCAACCAACATTCGCTCGAGCTCCCTGCTTTCGGCCAATCTAGCGACTCTTTTCTTCAACGTGGACCGGTCTTCTATCCAATGAGTGCCCAATTGGTGGTATTCGCAATAATGTTGGCCTCTTATAGATGGGCACATCCGCTTCCTCGTGGCCTTCGCATTTTCTTGTACACTTAGATTGTTGTGGATGAGGTGGGTCCCTTGTTCTCGGTGGTTAGGATACCTTTCATGTCTCCCATCTTCGTGATTTTCCCTATCTTATTATCTTTTGCGCCATTCAGGTTCTTAGTTTCTAACTTCACTTCTTGCTTTCTATGCTCCAAAAGGGCCTGCAACGTATCCTCAATGTTAACGTAATCATTTGCCTTGTCCATGAACTCCTTCAAGGTGGAGGATGTTTTTCTAGCCAACTCAATCATGAATGGGCTCCGAGATCATATGCCTCCCAAGAGGGCGGCTAATGTGATCTTCTCTTCTTAATTATCTGTGGTCAACCTCTCCCTGCTAAAACGGGTCAGTTATGCTTTTAGGTTCTCTTCTTTTCTTTGCTTAATGGTGAGAAGATATGCGGCTGGTCTTCGGCGCCTCCTACTCATCATGAATTGTTTAGCCAACTCTCCAAAGTATTAATAGATACTGGACGCAAAGTGCCAAACTTGCCCTGTGTTATACCTTTTAATGTTAACAGAAAGGCATGACAAGCCACCTCCTCGGGAAAGCCGTGAAGAGTCATGTGTACTTTAAAGTTCTCTAGGTGATCTACAGGGTCCCAGGATCAATCATACATGTCGATCTGAGAAAATTTAAACTTAGGCGGGAGTGGTACCGCCATTACTTCCTTACTGTAAGGAAGATCGGTTGGGTTCAATAGCTACTCGACAGAGGAGGATCCTCCCATCTTTCTCACCATCTCCTCGTCATGTAATCTCTTCTTTTCCAACTCTTCAGCAAGGGTTTCTCTATACATCATGCCACTATTCATTCAATATCCTAAGACATGTGGCCGCCCAGGAGTAAACTTGCATATCTTTGTCTGGTAGCTTTATACGGTTTTCAACGAGAATAATGAAAGGAATGGGTGAGTTCAACAACTCAGTAAGTGAAGTCAGTGCAGGTCATATGAACAAATAATTAGATTATCGTGAACGGATTATAATGAGCAATTTATTGAAGTAGATGTGTATTCTTAATCCAAACGAAAATTCATCCAAGATTACAACAATTATTCATCCAAAATAACGAAGCCATAAAAGGATGTCATCAATATAATCTGGTATTTATCAACAAGTTTGTTCTTATATTTTATTCCAATTTTCATATTTATGGTTATCCATTGTACTCTGTTCACAATATCCTATAATCACACATGGTTTTACCTCCCAAGTGGGTTGTTCTTACAAGAGACTTAGAGCATCTTCATTGGCTTGGCCAAATGAGACGGTTGTCTAAAATTTGCATAATTGATATAAAAAACATCCCACATTGAATTGGGGAAAGTCTAGAATAATTTAGACTTTTGTTACAGTGGTTGGCCAAAGATGGAGAACCACAATTGATTCACCAAATATTAAAATACTAATTTCTCACTCCAAGCAAATATTAAAATATTAGTTTCTCACTCCAAGCAAAAATACTATTTGATTTGTAATTAAGAAATTTAGATAGAATTTTAAATGAGTTTAAT
>QEOT01006723.1:141639-191801 GCA_003123785.1 Pterocarya stenoptera
CCCAATGCCCCCTACGCTCCCGCCGTTCTTGCTTCACAGTTCTCTTTTAAATCTTGCCCAACGAATGCCTAGCACTTACATCATCCTGTTACTTGCTTTCTCCCTTACTTTTATCTTTCCAAGCATCATTCTGCCGTTGATAGTGTGCTTCCGACGTGGGTATCTCGTTTGGACTTAGATTCTGATCTTAGAGACATACGGTTAGTTGAGTTTTCAAGTTGAGCATGACGCCTTCCTAGACTTTATCTTCAAGCATGTGCGGTGCGATCCCAGGTGACTCCTCCTTTACCCGCTAAAATTCAACTCTCATAACATGTCAATGGTACGAAGGACTTGTAAGTAATATTACTCTATTTTTATTTTTATTAATAAAATTAAATAAAAAATAAATCCAATAAATTAAATCCGAGCCCATGCTCCTTCGCAATTGGTCCAATAACATATTTTGCTTATTTGCCTCTATAAGTAGTAGCTCTTGTGCTTACTGTAACCCACAAAAGAAGAAAGTGGGTAAGGGTGAAGACAATCACTTCCTTACCAAAATTTAAATGTCATCGATTGGATACAATTATTAAAACTAAAGCCGACCTCTAATTAGGAAAACAACAATTCTCAGCTGGTTTGGTTGTCGATCGTGGTACATTTTTCTCGAGTAGACTAATTATTCGTAAGTGGTAGCCGAAGCTTGCAATTAGGTTTTCTTGACATACATGTATGAGTAATGTTTGATACAGTTTTAAGGTGTATAAACTTTACACACTTCTTTTAAAAAATAATAGAGCTTACTATTAAAAAATAATTTTTATATGCAAATCTCATATTTATCTATTTTTTTAAAGAGAGTGTCCGACATTTGCACACTCTAGAACTGTAAATATCATTTATATATATATTTTTTGTAAATACATTTTTACACATTTGATCATATATACTTATGATATATGTTTAAAAAGCCTAGAACTTATATAAACTATAGTTAAATTCAATACTATCCTAGCATGTGTTAATTATTACAAAATAATATACTTATACTATAATATAAATATACTAATAGTTTAGTATATGTAAATATCATATAATTACAAACTTAATAATCATTGAAAAAATTGAACTGCATCAGACCAAAACTAGAAAAATCGAAAGTTTAAGTTCAGTGTTGAATTGGTTTGATATCAATTCTTAAATTTTAAAAACCGATATATATTGATTTGATTATAAAAAATGTTCAAAATTTGATTGAACCGGACCAGTTATACTCATAAGTTATATACTTATCGGTGTGTTATATATAAAACTAAATCAATTGTGTTATAAAATAAATATAGGATTTAGGTTATAGTAATATGTTAATCGGGTTGAAACAAGTTAATTAATTCAATAAAAATTAATTATTAAGCAAGTTGTGTAATATCACCCGCTATATATGAATCGTGCTATGATTTTAAGACCTGGTCCGTTTAATTATACAAATGGTACTGTTTGAATTGATTTATATATAATTTAATATTTATTACTTGATGCGATATAAATACGAGCTGCAAATACTAATAACAATAACCAAGCTCACAGGGTTACAGGATAAAAGAATAAATAGAGGAAGAATTATTGTTCGGTTTTCTAGGGATTACACTTTTTAAAATCTGGTACTTGGGGTTTAAAAAACTGAAAATAGCACCCATGTCAAAAGGCACTACGGAGACGGCCAAAATCAAAAGGGTACATTGGTCAAGATCCCGTAGTTTACCAAAAAAATGATGCAGTCGTTATATCACATCCACGCAGAGAAAGATATTTGTAATCTGTACGTCCTTCAACATTTTTTTTTAATTAAAACTTTTCACTTTCATTCATAGAAGATATGTATGAGCTAAATACAGTGTCTATAATAGTGTCTAAATGTGTAGCTGCTTTCGCTAAATTATAAGCTATTTTGTTTATACTTCTATGTGCATACTGCACCTTCCAGTAAGGCCAAACTTGTAGGAAGACCTTCATTTCTTCGATGATGCTTCTACAGTAGGTAAAATCTTCATTTGTGTCATTTATTGCATTAGCAATAACCTGTGCATCCCCCCTTGTATCATTCTGTTGAAATCCAATTCACTACAGATTTTCTTTGTTTTTCTTAGTGCAAAACTTTCTACTATAACTGGTTGCTCCACATTGCCTATCTGATCACAGCATGCTACCATCATCTCTCCCTTTTCATCTCTAATGATAATTCGTACCCCCATCTTCCTTGGCTTAACATTGAGTGCTGCATTCCAATTAGCCTTTACAGAATTCTACCTTGGTGGTCTCCAATGTTGCTCCTCTCTATCTACATTGTTTAATCTCTCTAATCTCTCTAAAGGTTGTTGAGTTAACTGATATTCATTCAAACTATCATTTGCTGATCTGATCACACAGCTGGGGTTGAGAATCTTCTTTTAAAAAATGAATGTGTTCCTTTTAATCCATAAGCTTCTCATGATTGTTGCTGTTTCTTCCATTTCAGTCTTGTTGAGCTTTCCTGTCAACTATTCCCATAGCTTTAGTAAATCATCTTCTGCTATTCTCCATTTCTGAATTGGCTTTAAAGCCATGGCCCAAACATCATTTGCGGTAGGGCAGTGCCACAATACATGGGGCATTTTGGTTCATAAACAATCTTTTTTTCAAACAGGTTTTTTCTTGTAGCTAACAGGTTATTCTTTGCCTTCCATAAGAATATTTTCACCTTTTCAGGTATATCCAGACCCCAAATATTTTTCCACCTACTATATGTCTCAAGCTCTCCTGATGTTTCCCCCTACATTTCTTTTTTTCTTGCTTCGTCTAGAAAATAAGTACTCTTAACATTGAATAAGCCATTCTTGGAAGGACCCTATACCATTTTGTCCTCTATATTCTTTTTGCTTAGAGAGATACTGCATATTTGGTCTGCCTCTTCCTTCTTGAATATTGCTCTGATTAGACCCTCATTCAACTCCCTATTTTCCTCATGTATGAGTTCTTTGACTTTTGCATCACCACTAAATTTTGAAATGGAGGATTGAACACAAAAGGATGAAGGAGATGACCATATTTGAATTTTATTGCCATTCCCCACCTTCCATCTAAGTCCATCTTTTAACAGCCCAATAGAACTCCATACACTCCTCCAAATTAAAGGGGTGCATTTCTCAACTTTTGCCTCTAGCAGTGAGGGATTTTTGAAGTACTTTTCTCTAAAAATCACTGTAGCCATGGAAAAGGTTCTAAATTATTTTCCATCCCTGCTTTGCCAATAAAGCTGAGTTAAAGCTTTCTGAATCTTTGAAACCCAAACCACCTTCCTTTTTGGCTGTCCCATCTTCTTCCAGCTCCTCCACTGTATACAACTCTCTTTCTATTGGTTTCCCCACCAAAACTTGGAAAGCATCACATTCAATTCTCTGCATAACTTCTTAGGCAACTTGAACACACTCATGATATAACTTGCAAGACAACCTTAATCATAATTTTGTTCCTTGCTCTCAAGAGAAAAGAATTCTTCCAATTGTTCATTTTTTGCCACACTCTTTCCTTTAAACAACTAAAAGTGTTATGTTTAGATTTGCCTACCATGGTGGGAAGTCCCAAGTATTTCTCATAACTACCTTTCACAAAGGCCCCATTCCCTTAAAATCAACTTTTTGTCTTCAGTTTTGGTGTTTTTACTAAAAAAAAAATACCAAGCTTATCCTTGTTCAAAAGCTGTCTAAAGGCTTTTTCTTACCTTAACAATATCACTTGCAATTTCCTCCATTCTTCCACACAAGCTCTCCCAAACAAAACACAGTCATCAGTAAATACAAGTGATTTATCCTTAAACCCACTCTCACCACTAATACCCCTCTTGTTTCTCCCTTATGATCAGAATTATTAAGCAATGAGTTTAAACCTTCTGCACATATAATGAATAAGCAAGGGGATAAAGGATTTCCCTGTCTTAAACCCCTTGAAAGATACACTTTTGCCACTGGTTTACCATTTATCAAAACTGAGCATGATACAGAAGTAACACACTTCATAATCAAATCTAACCATTCATTACAAAAGCCTAACTTCTTCATAATAGATCCCACAAATGGCTATTCTATTCTATCATATGCCTTGGTGTCAAGTTTAGTAGCTATACTCCCTATTTCACCTTTTTTCCTCACCTTCATTGTAAGCGAAACCTCATAAGCAACCATGATGTTTTCAGTGATTATTCTCCCTAGGATGAAGGCACTTTGGTTAGATGAAATGATTTCTATCAACACTCATTTTGAGCCTATTAACAATCACTTTAGACGCAATTTTGTAAATGACGTTATATAGACTAATAGGCCTGTCTATCCCGGTCATGACAGATCCTAAACTCTGATTGACTGAAAGGACAATCTTGAATCTTAGTCGTTTATGTGTCCCTTGGACTAAATAATGGTAGAGACCGAGTGGACTGATCGGATAAGGTGCGCACATCTTTGCAGCTTGCCTTGGAACCAAGCCCCCAGCCTACCTCCTTATGAGAATAGCCCACGTCATGTTAAGCCTTACTTCTAAGGCCAGATGTATGGTCTACAGATCCGTATTCCTCTTTTCCTAGGCATGCTCCTGTTATGATGTCATTGACGGAGCATGGTCCTTTATACGTCACATGCTACCATCTAAGCTCCTCCATGTCACTCAAAGTGATTCCAGTTTCACATCGAGCTTGTGTTTGGCCGTTGCTTGCCATTTGTATGATGAACACATCACTTGCTTGCTAGGTGTAGAGCGAAACTTCCTAATCGCCTTGCTTTCTTTGTGTTTCTAGTACTATCCTTGCTCACCACAATGTGCTGCTCATCTTACTTCATCCTTGGTTGCACATTGCTTGTCTGGCTGCCTTCTCCTTACTAGCACTCTGCTCGTTTGACTTGATTCCTTCTGTCTGCTCGGCGTGGTCGTCATAGTAGTCGTTTGTACAGCTACATATCAGCGTACTAGCTCTGATTTAAGCATCATTTTATGAGAGTCGCTTCTAGCTAGCCACATGCTGGTTTTTCAACCATTTTATGGATTTTTATATTTGTTTAGAAAATTTTCGTGTCTTCTTTTTAGGTACTTTCAGCCTCAGATCTATAGCCAACCACCCACAACCAGACATGCAGCTGACCAGCCATCTCTTGGTGTCTAATTCTATCTTTCCACTAGGAGCCTCCACATTTTGGTAGGGGCATGAGCCACACGTGCCAATGGTAGTGCGCATGGCTCTTACACTCTACTGGTTTATGCCATTGCAGATTTTGTTTTCTCCTTTCTGCCTGAACTCTTGTGCTTCTTTATTTAGTAGTTAACTTCGCGTGTTTCGTTATCCAACAATACGGGAGAAGGGATTGCCATTGATAGCCTCAAGTACAAACAATTGCGATGCACACTAGTGATGATGAACTCTCATTTAACTAAGGAAAATGTTAAGTAGTCTCTTCATTTTGTCCTCTCAATTTGACCATTGGCTTTTTTTAATTATTAAGAAAGTGACTATTAGTAAATGTGTACTTTTTAAATATTAAAATATGTTTACAAAATGTTTAAAAGGAAAAATCAAAAATCAAAAACACTAAGAGGCACGCTGTGTGGTACATGCTAGGTGGGCCTCTAGCATTGTCCTTTAACTAAACAAGATGCCTCTATGACAAACTTTTTGCAATTTCAAGTGGAAAAATTATGGGACCAGAATCATTAGATCCAATTTCTGAATTTGTTTTTGTTTTCTATATCTATAAAATGTTTGCTAGGGTTCCTCTTGTAGTACATTTTAATTTAGAGAAATGCTAATTGTACTTAAAGAAAAACTTACCACACACTTACTTCTCCATGTATCAATTATTGATATGTTGAAAATTATAAAATTTGAAATTGAATTCAAAAGAAAACTGATAAATTATGAATCTTCTACGCTTTTTGTAAATACAAATAACACTATTCATTAATTTATTAATTTAATTTGACAGGAAAAAAACGGAAGTGAGAGATTGTGAGGACTCATAGAAGGGTGGAAGTAGGGGTCAACACAGGTTCTAGATTTTCTAAATAAATGTATTTTTTATGACTTCTTAAAAAAAAAACTATTCAAAAAATATCGTTAAGTACTTATGGCCCAATTATATATAGGGGATGTATCCGTTAGGTATCGAAACTCTATTCCTAATGGAGGAAATATCAAATATGTTAGTAAAGCTATTATCTAATTTGACATAAATGAGTAGGCATGACTGAGAGGTACTTGATTGAGCATTTAATTTGTGTTAGAGGAAGGACTTTCATTTTGAAACTAATTCATGGCAATTGGATTTGTATGAACTATTTTACGTGTCTATCTTTTTCTTGTTTAAAACATTTAAGTTACTGGTTGGCTTGTATTTCAATTGGTATATATTTTCTTTATAGTAACAAAGGAGAGTCCTCCCTTTGTAGTAACAAAATGGAGGGTGAGATCGTGGGTTCTAATCTTCATAGAGGAGTCATCATGTTTTTGTAGAAATAAAAAAAAGAAGTAGAAGTCTTTGATCTAATTGTCACGTGTAATGCGTACGTGGTGCAGAAAAATACAAAATACCAAAGATAAGGAGAATTTATGCCTTTAATATGTTATCATGAGATTGTATGTCATCATGATAAGTTATGGAGGGGTTATTTTTCTCCTAGCCCATGGGTTGGGCCTATGCAAGGCATAGAGGCCTGTCTCATTCTAGACCTCATATTCCTACAACTTTAGGATTGCTAAAGTAGCCCCACTAACAAAGTGTGCTAGCCAAAGAAAGACACTTCACACAGGAAACCAGACTGTGAGGGGAGTAGACAAGTTGCGTCCGTCATGACATCTACTATGTCACCTAGCATTAAAGGATCTACGCCGCTAAGTAAACGGTGAGGATGAATAGCCCTCTATTATCTAGCGATAGGCTTGGAAAGCAGCAGCGCTAATCATCCACTATTGAGAAGCCTTTTTAGGAGTCACGCCGCATTAATAGTGTTAACCCAGATTCTATGCCGCATTAATGAAGTCATCCTAGATCTAGCACCACAATGAAGGTTTCGATTAGGGTTACTACTGAGGGGTGACATGAACCCCTGACACGAGGTACAAAATGTCCTCCAAAAATCTCGTATAAAAATTGTGTCCTAGGTACTAAGAATCCTCTCTGAACTCAATGAATCTCTAGCCATTACTTTATACGTGGGAAACTTACTTAAGAATCAAAGGTTCCCCAGACCACCCCAAGCCCACTTTCATCCTTGTATTTGGAGGTAAAGAATAGTGATCCAAGTTGCTAGAATCTTGTCTAGGCGTACGAAACACAATATTAATAAGTTATATTATACAACAAAATTTAATAAAGATAACTCCCCTTTTGTTGAACGTAAGATGATGAGATAAAAATTTGTGAGAAATATTTTATAAATAGTTGTATGATGAGTTTAAGATTAGATTTTAAAATATTAGATAAATAGTAAAAGCAGATAATTTTTTACATACAACATTTTGAATTTTTTTATATTCATAAAAACTAGAGGGAGACTTATATGTTTTTGACCGAAAAAAATATTTTAACTGAGAAGACTTTACCTTTAATCCATGCATGCCAATATATTAGATGGGATCATGAGTTGTTGGGCAAAACGTGTGGTATGAAATGTATCGCATAAAGTAGGGAGCAAAGGAGGATAATTAGGCAATAATTAAGGCAGAGAGGAGCAGTTTGGTTGCTGTATTATAATTAAGGCAATAATTAAGGAGTGCATCCCTTTATCTGCTACTTTAGCACTATATATGCACTAGTACTTGGACGGTCGACGTCTCTGTCTGGAAATGGGTCCAGCCACCGACCAACGTAGACATGACGTTGCAAGTCCTTTTATATCCAACCCAACTTGCAACTTTTTTCTACGACCTTTGCTGCATCAATCTATTTATATAAGGAAAAATATTCTAAAATATAAAAATAATTTTATATTTTGTCATTATATAAAAATAATTTTAAAAATTGATGTGTTTTAATATAATTAATCAAATTGTAAAGTTATTTTTATTATAAAATAAATTTAACGAATCAGATAATGTAAAATTATTTTTATTATAAAATAAATTTAATGAATCAAATAAAATCACATCAATTTATGAGATTATTTTTATATAATTCATTTACAGATATAACAGTACTCTTTATATAAATATAACTCACTGCCCTTCTCTTGTTAAAATAAAAAACATAATAATCAGCTTCCTAATTCCTAATATATCTATGTATTAGTTATTTATTTTTTGAGTAAGGTCCTGCGAAAACACAACTGTTTTCAAATATTATAAGATATTTTCAAACATCACTCAAATATAAAATACTTTTCAATTTCAAATTTTTAACTTTTTTCATTTAATCTTTAAAAATTTTTCAAATTTTCAAACAAAACATAAAAAATAATACAACTTTTTAAAATTTCAAAAAAAAAAAAATTCAAAAGTTATATTAATCAAACAATTTTTTAACTTTATAATATTTTTATTAAACTTTTTCTCTTATTTTCTAAAACCTAATAAAATTATTTTAGCTCAAATTATTTTATTATTATTCACAAACTATTTTACTATTATTTATCAATTATTTTATTACTATTCACAAATATTCTTAACATCCAAACAAGCCCTAAACGAAACTAGTAAGCTTGTGAGTTAATTAGTAATAAGATCGACTAGGATTGCTCACATAGTTTTTTTTTCCCAAAAAACAAAACAAAAATTATTGCAAAGGAATTTTGTAAAAAATAATTACAAGTTTTCTTCCTTTAAAGTATAACTCATTTCGAAATATAACCATCGAATTATCAAAAGTTGTTAATTAACTCAAAACACTCACCTTTTTTTTAAAAAAAATTATCAGACCTTTTAAAATTGTACCCTTTAAGATAATATTACATCAACTATTTTTGTAAGAATACTTTTATATTTTTAATCCAACTACAATGTTACCGGGCACTAAAGTCCTGTAGACTGAAACGCATGCGATGATCCAAGTATCTAGGAGTGTAAAAAAAAATAAAAAATAAAAAATTGATTAAATTGGACAGGACTGGATCAAATTGTAAATTCGGTTCTATTTAAAACAGATCTGCTACAGTATCAATTTTTAAGAATCGATATCAATTTTCATATTTTTAAAATCGGTTTAAATTGAACCGGACCGATATTTATATTTATATATTATATAATATATATTATATGTTAAATTGT
This sequence comes from Pterocarya stenoptera, assembly GCA_003123785.1. Classification (NCBI taxonomy): domain Eukaryota; kingdom Viridiplantae; phylum Streptophyta; class Magnoliopsida; order Fagales; family Juglandaceae; genus Pterocarya; species Pterocarya stenoptera. Next base: position 150,899 of record QEOT01006723.1, read on the forward strand.
TAATTAATGTAACATGGAATTATAATCTTATTATTCAAGCATATTAATCATATAACATAAAATTAATATAACATTTGATATGACATATAAATTTTAGTCTTAAACATAAACATCAATATTAAGTTATTAATATATATATTAAGGATAAGTACATTTTTAACATAATAAATTATAATATATATTCTTTTTGTAAATATATTTTTACATATTTGATTATATATACTCATATAAAAAGTCTAGAACTTATATAGACTATAAAAAAATTCAATACTATACTAGTATATGTTAATTATTATAAAATAGTGTACTTATAGTATAATATAAATAGACTAATAGTTTAGTATGTATATGTAAATATCATATTATTACTAATATAGATAATCTTTAAAACAGAAAAAACCAGATCGGAACAAAATCGAAAAAATTAGAAGTTTCAGTTTCGATTGTGAATCGGTCTGTTATCACTTCTTAAATTTTTAAAAATGTATAAAATCAAACCGAATGGGATCGGTTACACCTTTACATGTACAAGTATCTCTGGCCAGTTTTTTCCAATACCTAATATGAAGAATTTTACAAAAATAAGATTAGATATAGTTTTAAAATATGTAAGTATTGTACTATTATTTTTAAAAAATAATAGAATTTATTATTAAAAGAGTAAAAAATCTTTTACAAATATTCTAAATTTATTCGCTTCTTTTGAAAAAAAGATGCACAGAACTTAGCAGCAATAAAATTGTATAAAATATTTCTGTTAGCCGGCAATTAGGCCGATATTCACTTCGCTTGTAAAAGCATCGTGATTGGGCAGTGAGGTAGCAGATTGAACAGTGTAGTGGAGTTTATCAGACGTACTTTCCTATCCTTGGAGACAAAAGAGCAGTGACATGCATCCACGTAGCAGCACACTAAGAGACGAGACTACGTTGACCCCACATCGGTCCTACATTAGCTAGCCTTTAATCCAGAGTTGTTTGTTTTTCCTCGATTTTCCTACAAGCCTACAATACGACCTTCCACTACTCCCAATACCACTGATCTCCCATGGTTGACAGGCGGGCATTCCTCCAAAGGAAGACATGTTCTTCTGGAATTTGTGGATCGAAAAAGCAAAGCTTCTCTCTATTCTAGTAAGTAATGATCTGTTATCTTTGAGGATGCTTTTATTTCCATTAAATTCTTGCATATATAGCCAAAGAGTCATCATCTGAGTTTTTCGTTATATATATTTTTGGCTTCTGGGTTATGTTTTGAAGATCAGAAGAGAGAGCTTTGGAGCTATATCATATATCTTACCTCTGATCATCTAAGCGTGATGACTGCTATATATAAACATTGGTTATGTAGATATGCATTCAAATTAGCCGTTTACAAGAGATCATGATCAGACTTTCTATGTTTTTCTTCGGTATTCTCAATTTTATTGATAACTCGGGTTATAAAAAAGATTGGGGTACAAAATAAATCTTTAAAATGAGGACAAAATGCTATCCTGATCACTAATTTCATCCTTTTCGTTGTTTGACTTGAATTCAAAGGACCGAAGACGTTGTCTAATTACAAATATTATTATCTGTTATGATATTTTGATTAAAAAGTACTGATCATGAGTGTTATAATAGGAGGGAGATGCCTGCAATAATATTAATATGTATTAATTGAGATATGCAAACTTTACTATAAGAAAAACAGACTTTTGAGACCGTTTGAGGTGAAAATATTATTTGTGATCAAAATAGATTTATTTTAACCGTAAATAGTCATTTCGTTGGAATTAATTAATCAGAAATAAACAGTTTTCTTATAATAACTATTTTTTGTTGTCATATTTATTACAAATTGTAGCTGTCTGCAGAATTGTGGGTTGTTCTTCTATTGAAAGGTCGCACTCAATATTACTACTGAATCATACATGAGTACGAGCATTAATCATATATTTTTATAAATGACATGCTAGTAGTCAGTACGTAATTCCTTTTAATTTTGGGCAGAATGAAAATTGTCTATATATATATATGTATATACGCCTGTTTGGACAAAGAAAAAGATATTTATCATTATTTTAGTTAAAATAATTCCTTTTAATATTGGGCAGAATCAATCATATTGAAATGAGTATTGCATCATCCACATGGAGCCAGTAGCCGACCTTTGAAAATCTCGTTCCAGGTGACTCATAGGGGATCAGGTATTATAAGTTCCACTTATGTCAACATTTCTCGAATACAGGATCATAATATATAATATAACTTCCTATAAAAAATAATAATAATATAACTATAAAAAAAGAAGGAACAATATATATAGTTCCTCCATTATTAATTTCGTCTTATCCCATGAATATACACGTTTCAATGATTTAAAACCCACACTAAATTTTCGTATATATTTATCTGGTCTATATGTTTACCATTAATTTTATAGGAAAATTCATTAATTTATACTAATGCTAGATATAGTCTTACTGTGTACAAACGTAAAATAATTATTTTAATAAAAAGTAAAGTTTATTATTAAAATATTAATTTTTTTTCTTCTTGTGAATCCTATATTTATTTATTTATTTATTTTAAAAAACCATACTACACTTACAAGTATTTCAGGACTGTCAAAATTTTTTTTAATCAATTTATGATATTAATTAAATGCTAGATATATCTAAATAGAGATCTAAAATAAAGTTAGATAGAGTTTGTCTATAAATCAGCCTACTGTAGCGCATAAGCCATCACACACCTTATGTGGATGTACTTTTTTTATTTTTTTTATTTTCTCTTTCCTACTAAAACAATATAGTGTGTGATGGGTGCTCCTACTGTTAGGCTGATGCAAAGATTTTTCCAGTTAGATAATATGTCAGATCAATTAATGTTGTCACACTAAGACTTGGTTGATTAAGAATACTTCAAATACTTTCAAATATTTTTATTATTATTTTTTATTTTTTTATTATTTTTTACCTACTTTTTATTATTATTTTTTATTTTACATTACTATTTAATATTTTATTATTACTTTTTTATTACTATTAAAAACATTCTTAAACAAAAAATTCCCGATCTTTTACATACACGCATCCGATACCAGCGTGTCCGAATGTCATTGGGCTACTTTCATACTAAATTTATTTTCCTCCATCTGTTCAGCATTTTCTGGGAAATGATGTTACGCCGTACATCCGAGCCCGAATCCGGAACAGCGGACTCCGTCGCATCCTCACCTCGTTCAGACCACCCTCTTCACACGTTGCATGATCATCAGAACGCACAAGTACGATTCATGTGCAGTTTCGGCGGCAAGATCTTACCCCGGCCCCACGACAATCAACTTCGTTACATCGGCGGCGATACACGCATAGTTGCCGTCCAGCGTTGCACCAACTTTTCGACCCTTCTCACAAAGCTCTCCAAGCTCTCAGGTACGACCGACATGAATATCAAGTACCAGCTTCCCAACGAAGATCTTGATGCTTTGATCTCAGTGACGAGCGACGAAGACGTGGAGAACATGATGGAAGAGTACTACGACCGCTTGCCGCACAATCAGAACCACCCGAGGTTGGCCCGACTGCGGCTCTTTCTCTTTCCCAACGGTGATCAACTCTCCCGAACTAGCAGTATCAGCTCGCTTCTCAGCGGCTCAACCAACCGTGATCACTGGTTCCTTGATGCTATCAATGGAAGCTCTTCTCTCAGCTCGGGTCTCCAGCGTAACCAATCCGAGGTCTCTTCGATTGTCTCCGAGATACCCGATTATCTGTTTGGTTTGGATAATTCGGATCAAGAGACTCAAACGAAATTAAAGAGCATTCGATACACACCTGCCGAGAACACATCCAGTTTAGATATGGGTTCTCTTGCTCCGGCTACTGCTTCCACCTTTTGTTCATCATCATCGGCTCCCATTGTGCCGCAGATACCAAACCTTCCTCCCGTCAAGACCAGACCCGATCTCCGGAATCGATATGAGGAAGGAGAGGAGCTCAAGCATCAACCTGAGGGATTTACAGAGACAAGTGAACCGCCCATATCGCAACCGACTGTGTACTCGGCCAGCGCCGAGATGCCGCATTACTTTCTGGATTCTCGTTATCCTTGTCATGTTGCGGAGCCAGCAGTCTACTATGTTCCTGGGCAGATCCCACCAGGGAATGTTTCAGTTCAACCCATTTCTATTCGGGCCCCTTATGTTCATCAGTACTTAACAGTGCCGGGTCAAGTACCGCTTAACTACCATCATCAGGTATCCGACGTCGGTCAGGTGTATGGTGGAGGGATGAGGCCAGTAACAGCGGCGTTTGAAGCGTACGATGTTCAGGCGAGAGTGGTTCCTGATGGAGTGAATCGGCAGGTGTTCTACGGGGTTAAAAACCCGGGTATGGTTCCATTGTATCCAAACATGGTGGTGCCGGGTGGGGAAGCTTCGCAAGGCAATATCGTTTCAGATCAGGCAAAGGCGGGTGGGGCCTCCCAGTAGTCTTTGTCACTTTGATCGTAGTTGTGCTTCATGTAGCCAATGTAAGTAATGTTATTTGCTTAATCGTCCTCGCATAGTGCTTCATGCATGAAAAGGGGTGTAAAATTGAGGGTTAATCTTTCTAATTGCTTGATCAAATTTGATGGTCTAATTAATATAGATAGATATGATATTAAATGTTTGTGTGAAATTTATAATATTAATTGAAAATCAGCTTGTGCGGTCAGCATTCAATATTGTTATAGACCAACGGATCGATCTATCTATGTCCTTCATAATTGAATCATCAAATTTGATCAAACAAGTAGAAAATATCTCAAATAATGTTTAATATATATGTTGATTGGGTCATTAATGAATTGTAATTACTACTTGTACAAATCTATTATTTTGTGTGATATATTCAATAATTATAGTCTAGTTTTTGTTCTTTCAAAAAAGGAAAAGAATATATAGATTAATTATGTGACACATAATTTTTCCGAGGAATATTAATTTCTTTGTGAATAAATATTTTTAGAAAAATGCTAGGTAGACTGATGGTCTATCATGGTTGCATTCCTGTTTTTCTTTTCCTTAAACATTAAGAAATGTATTTAAATAGTTTTTTATCATTGAAATGAACATTGTGGCATGTTTGGACATAAAGTTTTAATTTTAAATTTTTAACTTTTTCATCTAATCATTACTTAATTATTATTCAAAATTCAAATATAGAAAACAATGCAATTTTTATAAACTTAAAAAATAAACAAAAAAATCAATACAACTATTATAAACTTCAAAATAAAAATTATATTTAAATTATTTTTAACTTTATAATATTTTTATATAATTTTTTACCATTCATTTCTCAAAACTCAATAAAATATTTTACTCAAATTATTTCATACAAAATTATGAGATAATACAAATGTGCCTTAGATCATTGTACCAACATGCCTAGATCATTCTTCAAACAGTAATAATAAATACATGGGCTGTTTGTTCGCTATGGGGAAGATTGGTGGAGAACCTCTTCGCGACCCATTTGACATGTCTCTTCGTGTAGTGCAAAATACAGGATTTGTTCAACGTGTCCCTTCTGCTTTCGACACGCGGTACTCTTTTTTTGGCTCCAACCTCTCTGCCCTTTGCCGTTCCATCTTCCCATAACCGTCACCTCCCTTTTTCTTCTACTTTTCTAGCTTCTTTTTCTTACTCCAAGTAGTTTGAGTATATTTCTCTTTTGTTCCTTTAAAGCTTCACCTTTTTTACCCAAATGGCTCCTAGAAATGCTTCTCGCTATGCTCCTTCTCAATCATCCAATTAGCCTCATGGACCCAAACCCTCTCAACCCACCACTTATGAGGGGAGTCATCGGGCGGCGACCACTTCCCAAACGGAGCTGAACTTCGCGAGGGAGTGGCTTGGCATCCCTGACTCGGTAAGGTTGAGCCTCCCCGACTCGCATGACAGCATAGGGACTGCAAAGCATGTCGGTCTTTAGATCGACATGTTCCATATGGCGCAGAGGCTTCCCTATTGCTGCCCCATCCGAGATGTTCTAGATTTCTTAGGCATGACTCATTCTCAGTTGTTGCCCAATGCCTGGAGGATCACGCTATCATGCTGTGTGGCGTGGAGATAGGCTCTCGAAGCAGCTGGAGTTGAGAACCCAGACTTGACCGTCTGCGAATTTTCTTCATCCATGGCGTGCGAAGGAAAGATGGGAATAAATGCAGCTTCCGCTCATGCATTGGCTACCGGGTTATCAATTTGAAGTCCCGGTATTCCCATGTTAAGAATTGGAACCGGAAGTTGTTCTTTATGTTTGAGGAAGGCTGGGAGTTCCCATTTTGTGAGGTTACACGACGAGTCTTTTCGACCAGGGCCTCTTGGCGTTCGGTTTCATATAGTTGTTGCTTTGATGTGACGCCCACTCGAGATGAGATATCATGCCTCGATCGTGTTTAAGTGTGGGTTAAGGAGAATCCCAACTCTGTGAGCTCTAATGTTGTTCTTACCAAGGAGAATATCATTCGCTTTCTAGTCAAGCCGGATTGGGTTATACCATGATCGTAAGAGGGTTGCCTCTTCATCTTCTTACCCCAAGGGAAAGAGTCCTTACACGGAGGGTGCTGATCGATGGTGAGGTTCCTGTGCATGCGGCGACCCCGTTGGTTTTGAGGGGGTATGCTGTCGCCACCGTCCCTGATTCTGAAGGTGGGCTAGAGCTCCAGCAACCCCCACCTCGTTGCATGCTAATCGTCTTGCGGACATGGTCAACCAAGAGGCCCAGTATTTAGATTCTCTTTTGAATCCCAATTTTTTGAGTCAATTCTCAACCCCTTCCCAGGCCCCTCTCTCGGGAGATTTGCGTTAGCTTCCCCTTCTGTCGTGGCTTCCAGTGACTATTTGGAGGTGATAGAGATGAGGGAGGGGACAGGTGTCTAGAGATGAGGGAGGGGACAGTGCGACTAATAAGTTGGGGATTGTGCCAACCCATCTGGACACGAAGAACACTCCGCGACATTGTCTCGGGATGTTTCTCTGGGCTCCAACGATCCTCCCAAAGGAAGAGCTGCCTCTACTGAAGAGGTATTCCCAGATGTTGCTCAACGTGATATTGATGAGTAAGGAAGTGCTTTGGAGGGCATTTCAGACCAAACTGTGCCCCCCATAGACTCATGGGTCGATTGTCCCAATAATGTGTTTTGGTTGCCCAGGGTTTGCCTTCTTCGTCTAGGTGTCCTCCAAGGGTGCCTACTTCTCAGGATACTCTTTGACGTTTGCCTCCTTCAGGTACCTCCAGCCTAGAGGTTGGTTAAACTTCCAACGCACTTATCCCGGAGAGCTCTCCAAGTTGGAGCATTGCCCCAATCTACGGGTCGAGTCTCCTTGTCGCACGCTTTCATTGCCTAAAGGCATGCCTTCGTCGTTTGAAGACGTTCCACAGAATACCTTGCCCATCCCTAGGCCTTTGATGCAGACTATGCATCGCCTCCTCCACTCAACCCAAAGGCTGGCAAAACCTTTGACCGACTCGTCAATGAGATTACTTGAGAGCTCAATGAATTACTCGCTTTGGTACTTCACTACATTATTCATTTGTGGGTTTTGTGTGTTTTGGCTGTTTGGACTTGATCTTGCACCTTCCACATGGACTATCTTCTTCGGCTTAGTGGGCCGCCTAGCGCCAACACAGACTGGAGGAGAAAGTACATTCTTCCCAATCATACATGTAAGGGCCTTTTCACACCTTATCCAAGGCAATAGAGGAAAAAAGCCGTGGGAGTAGCCAATCTCATGTACAAGATGCTGAAATCAGTGTGCAAAGGCCGAGATGTCCAACTTGTGCAGAACTTTTGTAACGTCCGAATGGAGGGCCCAAATCACATGGCCTATAGTCTAAAAGGACTAGTCAATGATACAATTAGAATCCCATTAAAATATTATAAAGAGCAAAAATTTCTCGTTTCCAGGCAATGTGAGATCTCATACACCGCCGACCTTATCCTCTTATCATATGAAGTATTACAATCTCCTTCCTTATATTCATGATGTCCTCGTCGGGCCCACCCATTGTAGGTAGCATGGCTCAAGTCCCACATTTTTTATTAGGATAGACTCTGATACCATGCCCTGTATCCGGATGGTCAAAAAGTTATTTCCTGTCACCTAGAAAATTATCTCCCACAATACAAATACAATTTCCAAAGACTTCATAAACATACATTTCGCAATTTCCATCAAATATACACACGTGTGTGTATATCTATATATATATATCCCTTTACAAGTACATAAATGAAATTATCCAATAAATAAATCAACAACTCCTCAATCAATGAAATAATCCAACAAACAAATCAACTCCTCCTCAAAGTCTTACTAAGAGTGTCAACATCCCAATAACTAACTCAACAGAATAAATCAAATCTATTGAATAATAGTTTCTAGTAATCTTAGTACTTATCCCCTACACTCAACAATTTTATCCCCGCTTCTTATTCTTGATTATCAGTCAAAACATCCAAATCATTTGAAAATATTGTGGAGATAAGGAGGTGAGTTATCAACAACTCAGTAAGCAAAGAACATACACTAGTATGTAAACATCAACTATTTACAGAGTACAGAATATAAAACAAAATATTTTTAGTTTCAGAAAGCAAAACAAAAATGTTATCAAAATATCATTATGTTATCACAATAGTCATGTCACAGCAACCTAAATCAGGATAAAATACTTGTTCATACATTAATAATCCACACCGACATATAAACTCAACTAATGAAAGTATCCTAATGATATAATCGTATGAGTCCGTAATAGTTAAATTCATAAACAACCCACAAACCAACATATCATATAAGAGAATCAGTACGATATGCGGCAATCCCATGGTTAATCGTCATCCCAGATTTCTCTCTATGTAATTAGGATTGTAATCAATCTGTTTATACTTTATGTTTATAGATGTACATTCCTTGTTTAGCCTCAGACTTGTATTATATGTTGACAAGTTATAATGAGAATTAATCTAAGTTTTCCTGCAACTACTTGTGTAAATCTTTTATGGTATCAGAAAGTCTTCTTCTCTCACGAGAACAACGGTCCTCCTTTGCAATATGTCGTCCAGTGTCCATTCCACCCCTCACTCTGTTTCAGGAGGCTCCAATCCTTCCACAGACTTACCTTTGGTTACCATCAACACCTCCGGTCAACTACCCTATAAGCTTACTGCCTCAAATTATCCCTCTTGGCGTGCAACATTCATAACCATCTTATTTGGCTATGATCTCATGGATTATTTGGATGGTACACTTCCGAGTCCTCCTTCACCTACTAAGAAGTCCTCTTCCTCTGCTTTGGCTCACTATGCACACTGGTATCGACAGGACCAGTTGCTACTCAATGCGATCTTTTCTTCGGTTTCTGAAACTGTAATGCCTCTCATCGCAATGACCACCAAGAGTTGTGATGCTTGGCAGCATCTCGCTCGTCTGTTTGCTAGCAAATCTCGGGCTTAGATCATGCAGTTGAAGGAGGATTTAACCCTTATCCAACGGGGTTCTCGCATGTTATCTGAATTTCTTCATGTGGTCAAGGTGATCGTTGATGAACTTTTCCTTATTGATGCACCAATTTCAGATGATGATTTGACGCTCTATGTTCTTAATGGTCTTGGCTCAGAATTTCAAGAGATGGTGGCTCTCATTCGCAAAAGAGAGACTGCTCTCTCCTTTGCCGAGTTGCATGATTTGCTCATTGGTCATGAGCACTACCTCAAACGTGTGGATGGCAATGCTTCCATTCTTGTTGTCACAACAAACTCTTCTCAACGGAAACAGTCCAATGGCAGGTTCAAAAACAACAAATCTCGATCCAAACACAATTCCAACAATAAAATTGGACCAACGAAGATTTCTGTTGTTTGCCAAATTTGTGATCAGTCTGAACATACTGCTAAAACATGTTTCAAACTCAATTCACGTCCTGCTGCAAACTGTGCCAGTTCATCAATTTCAACACAAGGCAAATGGCTCCTTGACTCTATGGCATCTCACAATATCACATTTGACCTCGTCAATCTCTCCATTCACTCTGAATATGAGGGACAGGATGAGGTGGTTCTCGGTGATGGTATAGGTTTGCCGATTTCTAGCATTGGTTCCACTACCATTCCTTCTCCTTCCCGATCCCTCACATTAAAAGAAACCTTACATGTGCCTCTCATTCATAAAAACTTGATATATGTTCACAAATTTACTCATGACAATAATGTCATCGTTGAGTTTCATCCTCTTTTTTACCTTGTGAAGGATCGAATGACGGGGGTTGTTCTCATGCGCGGAAGGTGTAAAGATGGGGTCTATCCGGTGGCATTCAGTTCCTATTTCCCTTAGGCTAATCACATTCGGTTAGCTAGAACTCGTGTCTCCTTCGATTGCTGGCATCATCGGTTGGGGCATCCCACTCCAAAGATCCTGTCCTCTCTTATTCGAAGTCATGCCTTACCTGTTTCCCACTCTAAATCTTTATTATCTTGTATCACCTGTCAATGCAATAAGTCGCATAAGCTACCTTTTAGTTCTACTTCTCTCAAGAGTACTGTATCTCTGGAATTTCTATATGCCGATGTATGGGGACCCTCCCCGGTCCGTTCCATTGATGGTTATCAATATTATTTGTTCCTTGTTGATCATTTCACTAAGTGTTGTTGGTTTTACCCCTTGCGGCATAAGTCTGAAGTTAGTGCTACATTTGAGAAATTTACTTCCATGGTTGAAAATCAATTTTCATCCAAACTTAAAAACTTGTACTTTGACAATGGTAGTGAATTTATCAAACTATGCTAATTTCTTAGTGGTCGTGGCATCAGTCATTACACTACTACCCCACACACTCCTCAACAAAACGGCAAGGTTGAACGTCGTCATCACCATCTTGTTGAAACAGGTATAACTCTACTCCACTTTCGCTACTACGGTTTACCTCATTAACCGTCTTCCTACTCTCTTACTCTTATGTAAAAGTCCCTTTGAAGCATTATTTGGTCGAGCTCTTGACTATCACAAACTACGAACATTTGGTTGCCAATGTTATCCGTGGCTTGTTCCTTACCGGACAAACAAGCTCCAATCGAAATCCCAACCTTGTGTTTTCCTAGGGTACTCTCTTACTCTGCATGCATTCAAATGTTTGGATCTTCACATGGGTAGGCTCTATCTCTCTCGACATGTTACCTTTGATGAACATGTATTTCCCTTAAAAAATGCACCTCCTCACATCTCAGAGCGTACTCCTGTCTCTTTCCCTGTGAGTGTTGTCCTTCCTTCACCAGTGCCTCCCGTCACTCTTCCTGCTTCGGATAGTTTGCATCTCACACCTCCTGCAACTGAGACGCCTGCCACCGCCACTCCGCATTCTACTCCAAGTATGTCCTCAACCTCTCCCATCCATTCTTCCTCTAGCACTAAGTCTCCTCTGCCTGTAGACCCTCCACCACCTCGTCGAACCCATCCTATGGTTACTAGAGCTCAGAACAATATTTTTTGTCCCAAGCAAGTCTCGGTAATCACCAAGCATCCCTTTGCTTCCACCTTAGAACCGACGTTTGCTTCTCAAGCTCTCAAGGATCCTCAATGGTGCAAAGCCATGGCCGACGAGTTCATTGCACTTGTTTCCCTTGGCACCTGAAAACTTGTTCCTAAACCCCCTGCATCTAACTTAGTTGGATGTAAATGGGTGTTTCGCGTTAAGCGGCACCCCGACAGCACTGTGGACAAATTCAAAGCACGTCTCTTCGCCAAAGGATTTAATCAACGTCCTGGTGTGGACTACACTGAGACCTTCAGCTCTATCATCAAACCCACCACCATTTGGTTGATTCTTTCTTTGGCCCTCTCCAATGGCTAGTCACTCCATCAACTTGATGTTAATAATGTGTTCCTGCATGGCCAACTCACAGGGCAAGTTTTCATGCAACAACCAGTCAGTTTCGTTGATTAGTCTCATCCTCAACATGTCTATGCACTTCAAAAATCCATCTATGACCTCAAGCAAGCCCCTAGAGCCTGGTACAATGCTTTGCGGTCTGGCCTGTTGGAATTGGGATTTTTTAATTCCAAGTCCAAAAACTCCTTCTTCATCTACAATCTGGATGGTGTTCTCTTCTAAGTTCTAGTCTATGTAGATGATTTAATTCTCACCGGCAACAACACTCAATTCCGCAGCATGTTGTTAAGTCCTTGGGTGACAAATTCTCCTTGAAAGAATTGAGTGACTTGCATTACTTCCTTGGGGTGGAAGTTATACCCATGAAGCAAAGATTGTTTCTATCTCAGAATCGCTATGTCCATGATCTGCTCACACGGTTGAAGATGACTGGTGCTAAAGACGTCCAAACACCCACGGCAGTGTCTGCTAAGCTTCATCTCAATGATGGTACCGCAAGCTGTGATGCCACCGCATATCATCGCACCATTGGCTCTCTTCAATATATGTCTCTTACACGTCCATACATTGGATTTGCAGTCAATCTTCTTGCTCAGTACATGCATCAATCCATTGTTTCCCACTGGCAACATGTTAAATGGCTCCTGCGATATGTCAAACATACCATTCATTTTGGCATTCTTCTACGTCGGCAAACAAATCCTCTTCTTCGTGGATTCTCTGATGCAAATTGAGGGGGTAATCTTGATGATCCCAAGTCTACAACTGCCTACATTATTTTTTTCGGCAACAACTCGATCAGTTGGTGTGCTCGAAAGCAAAAAGCAGTTGCTCGTTCTTCCACAGAAGTTGAGTATCGAGCTCTTGCCACTGCTGCTTCGGATATGGCCTAGATTCATTCTCTTCTCAATGAACTTGGTCTCAAGCTTCATGACACTCCACTACTTCTATGCAACAACGTCGGTGTGACTCAACTCAGTCTTAATCCGGTTATGCACTCCAGAATGAAACACATAGCTATTGATCTTCACTTTGTTCGAGATTACTTTCGCTGAGGCTAGCTGCGAGTCGCCCACGTCCATACAGATGATTAGCTTGCTGATTTACTCACCAAGCCTCTTGCAGGATCTTGGTTTCAAAGTCTACGTAGCAAAATCAATGTTGCCGATGACACCTTCATTTTGAGGGGTCGTATAACAGAATCAGTATGATATGCGGCAATCTCATAATTAATGGTCATCCCAGATTTCTCTCTATGTAATTAGGATTGTAATCAATCTGTTTATACTTTTTGTTTATAGATGTACATTCCTTGTTTAGCCTCAGACTTGTCTTATATATTGACAAGTTATAATGAGAATTAATCTTATTATAACAAGTAGTTTTCCTGCAACTACTTGTGTAAACATTTTATATCAAACACTCAACCAGCCCTCACCTACCCCTGATATGTCAAATAAAACATACATGATCCACCAACCCAACATGTCCAATACAAACAGCCACACATATAACCCCAACCAGTCTCACAAATCCGACATTGCCAACATCAACCCAAACAGCCAACATCAACACTAAAAGCAACATATAAACCCAAAACAACCAACGTCAACTCAACAGCCAACATATAAACCCAAAACTGCCATCACGTCCACCCCTAGCATCCACCCAACTCACAACAAATTCAACACAACAAACCCAAAACACATCATCCGATAAACAGCCATAAACCAACACCAGATAACTACATAATCTAACCCACAACCATATAACTAAGCCCACACAACCAACATATCTAACCCATTAATTATCAGTTCAATAATGTAAGTAGAGGCAACACCATCTTCCAAAAATTACCAATGTACAAGTTACGTAAGAATTGTATAGACACAAAATTAAATTTTGGATTTCCTTACCCTAATTTTGTTATTGGGATACAACGAATTCAATAATAAGATGAGGCTGTCTAACATTAATTTCAATGCCCTGTGATACAAAGCAGTGATGTTAAATCGAGATTTAAATTAGTGTTGAATGCACAACAAGGTAGCCTCTGTGAGGCAAGGCCGTGTGATAGAATTTACCAAAAGGGAAAAAAATATGCGACGGTGGCAACTGAGGTGAACCGACATCGGTGTAATTTCTGTGAGAGAGTGGTTTCAAGTTGCGTTGGGCAAGGGCACAGTGGATAATAAAGGGAGAGAGAGAGAGAGAGAGTGAGTGAGTGAGAGCTCGTAATAGAGAGACCATAAAGGGAGAGAAATATGCCATAGACAGAGAGGCTTACTAGTATCGATGCGTGAAATCGCCACAACTGTGTCGACAACAGAGAAAGAAATAAAGGAAGAAACATATGAGAGAAACTCACCAAACAACGTTGTTCTGCTCGTCAGCTATTGGGCTCATCATGGGTCTGAGCCTAGGTTTAGGCCCCGGGCCTGGGATATTACATCCTCTCCCTTATAAAATTTTTGTCATTGAAATTTGCTACAGGCTATCAAGATTCCCATCGAATAAATGTGGGTACTTAACTAGCATCTCTTCCTCAAATTCCCAAAAAGCTTCTCTAATGGCATGATTGTTCCACAACTCTTTAACTAAAGGTGTAGTTTGAGTCCGTAGTACCTATATCTTTCGCTCCAAAAATCCGCACTGGTTCTTTAGTGTAAGTTAGATTTTTTAGAACTTGAAGTGGCTTATAGCCAATGATGTGGGTGAGGTTAGGGATATACTTTCTCAACATAGAAACATTAAATACGTTGTGCACCTCCGAGAGTGTCGGTGGTAGTGCCACCTTATAAGCCACTACTCCAATCTGATCAAGGATCTCAAAAGGTCCATATATCTAGGGCTCAATCTCAAAAGGATTGCAGCGTTGTTCTACTCCAATCTCATAATTCCTTTCATCGCTGCAATCCTCATGAATACTTTGTCTCCAACCTCAAACTCTAATTGGTGACGATCATTGTCTACATACATATTTTGTCAAATCTGGGCTACTTTCATTCTAGCCCGAATGCGCTCTACCTTCCCTGTGAATTTCTAGATGATTTTTTGTCCCAAAATTTGTCTTTCACCCACCTCGTCCCAATACAAGAAAGATCTACACCTCCTACCATACAGTGCTTCATAGGGTATCATTTTAATACTTGCCTGATAACTATTATTCTATGTAACCTCAACCTATGGTAAATGCTGCATCCAAGTCCCCTTGAAATCCATAGCACATGCCTTCAACATGTCTTCTATAATTTGAATAGTCCTTTCTAACTGTCCATCCGTATGGGGGTGAAAGGCAGTACTGAGATTTAAACTAGTGCCCATGGCCTCCTGTAGGTTTCTCCAAAACTTCGAAGTGAAACAAGGATCTCTATCTAATACGATGGATATTGGTACCCCATGCAATCTTAATATCTCCTACATATACAGCTCAACTAGTTTTTCCATCTTGTAGGAGCTTTTAATAGGCACGAAGCAAGCAGTCTTCGACAAGCGGTCCATTATCACCCACGTCACATCCTGCCCACTCAGTGAACGTGGTTGACCTGTCATAAAATCGATAGAGATATGTGTTCCCACTTCCATTCTAGAATCTAAAGTGGTTTCAACAACCTTGCTAGTCTCTGATCTCTTGCCTTCACTCTTTTTTTTTTTTTTTTAGAAGAGCCGAGGAACACATGTC
Organism: Pterocarya stenoptera; assembly: GCA_003123785.1. Classification (NCBI taxonomy): domain Eukaryota; kingdom Viridiplantae; phylum Streptophyta; class Magnoliopsida; order Fagales; family Juglandaceae; genus Pterocarya; species Pterocarya stenoptera. The sequence continues at coordinate 166,504 of QEOT01006723.1, forward strand.
CAATAGTGTCCCCGTCCCAATTTTATTGATATACCCTCATTTGTGGCGGAGGAAAACCGTGGTTACAGTCCAACACCTAGTAGATACATAAATTCTGAAACCAGGTGTAAAATTGACCAAAACTGACCCAAAACAATAACACTCAAAGACAACCATAGACTAACTATATGTTCAAACATTCCTCATATAAGGACAACCTATTTTCTCCAATCTAATAATACCTTTAATAACCATAGGTAACTCTGAAAATGAAAACCACAAACTATTTCCAAATTTGACAATTTCTCTTTTCATACCATTCTACCACAAAGACTCTCTCAAATCCTGATACATTTTGGTACTCCTTCAGTGCACTGTGTCAAGAGAACTTTGTGCTTCCTTGAGAATTATCCTTTTTTATTTCATCATTATTGGGCTTACACAATCTACCTCTAAACCTCAATTCTCCATCCTAAAAAACATTGTACTTAGATTTATCTCATTTTCTACTTCTACTACAAGTCTCACTAACCACAAATCCTCTTTTGGGTAGCCTTAATTCTATCTACTAAAGCTGGATGAACTATCAAACTAGCCACGAAAGCCTGTTAATCACTAGTGACAACCTCAATCCCTGCTCTTTCCAGCTCCATCAATAACTGATGTTGAGTAGTAAGAGTTGTGACTATTGGTCTCATTGACTTTCTACGTAGTGCATTGGCTACAAGATTAGCTTTGCTTTGGTGATAGTTCATGGTGCAATCATAATGCTTGATCAACTCAAGCCATCTCCTCTACCTCATGTTTAGTGAAGGAGTACTTCAAACTCTTGTGGTCCATATAAATTTTACACATTTTTTCCATACAGATAGTGTTTCCAAATCTTAAGTGCAAAAGCATTGCTACTAACTCCAAGTCATGCGTAGAGTAGTTTTATTCATATGACTTCAAATCGCATGAAGCTTATTCTATAACCTTCCCGTGTTACATTAATACACACCCCAAACCCATCCTCTATGCATTACTATAAACTACAAATCCTCTGCTGTCAGTGGGAATTGTCAAAATTGGGGCTGTCACCAACCTCTTCTTCAACTCCTAGAAACTTTCCTCTTATTTTGTGGTCCACTCAAATTTGTTATTCTTCTTGGTGAGGGCAAAGAGGTGCACTGTTCTTTTTGAGAAGTCTTCAATGAATCGACGATAATACCCCATGAATCCCAAGAAGCTTCTCATTTCAGGCACATTCGTAGGTCGTGACCAATTAACCACAGCTTCAACCTCCCCAACTTCCACTGAGATGCCATCCTTGGAAGCTACATGCCCAAAAATGCAATTGACTCTGGTCAGAATTCGAGCTTTTCAGCTTAGCAAACAACTTCTTATCCATAAGTGTCCCAAGTACCAGTCTCAAATGCTCCTATTGCTCAATTCTACTATTGGAGTATATCAATATGTCTTCAGTAAATACAACAAAAAACTTATCCAAGAAGTCATGAAATACTTTGTTCATCAAATCCATGAATAGCTGGAGCATTAGTCAGGCTAAAAGGCATGACCAGAAATTCGTAATGGTTGTATTTGGTCCTGAAAGTTGTCTTGGGCACATCCCTTGCCTTGATCTTCAATCGATGATACCCCAACTGAAGGTCAATCTTAGAAAATACTTGAGCACCCTGAAGGTGATCAAATAAGTCCTTTATGCGGGGTAACAAATATTTATTCTTTATGGTCACCCGGTTAAGTTCCCTGTAGTCAATGCACATCCTCATAGTCTCATCCTTCTTTTTTTACAAATAAAACTGGAGCTCCCCAAGGTGACACTCTGAGTCTAAGAAAACCCTTATCTAATAAGTCTTGTAACTGTTCTTTGAGTTTTGCGGACTCGAGTGGTGCCATACGATAAGGAGCCTTAGAAAGATGTGTCATGCCTGGAACTAACTCAATGGTAAATTCCACTTCCCACTTGGGTGGTAATCAAGACAAGTATTTAGGGAATACCTTTGAATATTCCCTCACAATAAGGGTCTCTTCTAACTTCAATTATTCTTTCGGTGTATCTACCACACAGGCTAAGAATCCCTGACAACCATCACACAATAATTTCCCAACTGAAAAAACAGTTATAACTGGTGGAAGCGAACACACTTTCGATCCTACAAACCAAAACTCACCTCCCTCAGGGGGCTTAAATACCTACTATTTAAAACAATCAATACTGGTGTAGTAGGAAGCCAACCAATCCATTCCCAATATTACATCGAACCCGACCATGTGGAATACTATTAGGTTAGCTAGCATTACTCTCCATTCAATGGATATTGGAAACCCATGGAGAATCTTGTTACATGTTACCGAGTTCCTTGTCGAGGTCGAGACTACTAATTTGTAATTTAACTTTTCAACTTCTAAAGTGCAAAACTTAGCATAGTCCATAGAAATAAATGAATGGGTAGCTCTAGAATAATAAAAAATAAAAAAAAAAAACAGTAGCTTTATTGGAAAACAATGGGAGGGTACTTGCGATTACATTTGGCATAATTCGCTGAGTGAGCGTAGCCCTAGTATTAAACAAAATGTTAACTTCTTCGAAATTAGAAAGGCAATACCTGAGATCATGTCATTTATGTCCTCAACCTCTCTAGGTGTTAGTGCAAATACTCGAGTTGGCACAATCGTGCACTGGTTGTTGCCTCGCATGATCTAACGGTCTTGTGCCCTAGTATGTCTGACCGATCCTGGTACGAAATGGTCAAAGAAAATTTGTTTGAAATGGTGCCAACTAACGACCGACTCCTCTCCCATCAACTTCCCTGATGATTCTTTCAGATATCCACCATCTCTTAGCCTCCTTTGTCAACTTAAAGGCGGAGTACATTACTTTTCGCTCATCAGTGCAGTACAAGACGCGAAGTATTTCTTCGATATCCTGGATCCAATCCTTTGTTAGGGTCGAGTTGCCTCGACCATTAAAAGTGGGAGGGTGCATCCGATTAGACTTCTCAATTGTGCAACCACCCTCATCACTAGTTGCATTCAAGTCCTTAAGATTTCGAACGCGGAGATGAGCTACCATCTTGGAAAACTTATTCTTGGTTAAGATTGCGTTTGGATGTTAGGATGATCTTAGATTATTTGAGTTGATATATGAATAGTAGTGTTTTGTGGGTCCTATTGAAATATATTTGAATGTAAATATATTGATATATGTGTTTGAATGTATAAAGTAGGTTGAGATGTATTTAACTTTTTTATAAGAAGTTAAAAAAGTAGTGGATCCCATCAATGATTGGTTTGAAATGAGTTGTGATAGGGTTGCCAACCAAACATAGCCTTAATGTTTCAAAGGGAGTACTTTAAAAAAAAAAATAGATGTAAATGTAACTACTAAAGAAGATATATAACAAATCAAAATTCCTTGTTTACCTGTTCTTAATCATATCCTAAGCCAACCAAAAGTAAGCATACTCCAAATCCTTAATCTCACTGAAGTCTTGTCAAATAGTTTATTAAATATAAACCCCATCGTTTCATCAAAGCCTAGGTACTAAAATTAATAGAATCCGAAACCTTCAATTATATCCAAAATCTTTTCTTACAACTGGTAATCTTAAACTTGACATCAAGGGGAACCTACATACTCATTCAAAATCTAAACCTCATACTTAATCAATTCATAAATTAAAGTCTACCAAACTTGACACCTAGTATTCAATCAAGCTTATGTACAGCTATAAAATCTTAACCTTAATTCTGATCGAGAACCTCAAATGTCACCAAACCATTATTAAAATCCGCAAAATCTAAGACCTCAAATTCCATAGAATACATTCCCTAAAGCCTGCAAATTCTAGAAACTTAAATATCAATATAATTTTCTCTTGCAATCCAAAGGTTTCTAGACATCAAATCTGAAAATTATTTCCTAATGCCCACAAATATCCAAAACTTCATATATTATAGTCTACAAAACCTCTGATACCAACTTTAATGCCCCAACGAAAGGCCCAAACCACATGACCTATACTCTAAAAGGACTAATCATAATATAATTGGAATCCTATTAAAACATTATAAAGAGTAAGAACTTCTCATTTCCAGGAAATGTGGGATCCCATGCATGACCTACCTTATCCTCTTATGATATGGGATATCACAACTTTGGCCTTCGAAAGGTCTTCTTCGATGATGGCTTTGAGAGACATGGAGTAGGCCTTGGACCAAGAATATGAGACTTCTCAAGCCACAATAGTCTTGAAGGATGAATTGGCCGCCAAGCACCAAGTTAATGAGGAGTTACGAGCTAGGTTGGAGTAGGCATCTAAGGCTGCCCAGGTAGAGAAAGACCGTAGCATGAGGTACTCAAAGATGTTTGTGATGAGCGAAGAATTGCGCAGAAAGCTCCACAATGAGCTTGACTTCGTGTCGGATGAGCTAAAGGACCTTGCGGCTCATCACAAGACCAATGGTGGTTATGTGCGGGCTGTTGAATATAACGCGGTCTTGCACAGAAAGTTGGTAAAAGCCTCACAGTGAACTAATGAGCTTGAAAAAGCCTTCTAAGATGTTTCGAACTACGTTTCCTACCCCTTTCCACAATTGTTTTCCATGCTTCAAGTTTGACATCGAGTGTGGGGAATATGGTACAATCTAGGTCTTTGGACACTGACGAGGTTCCTCCTAGCTACTCTAGGAAGGACTTGAAAATTTTGGGTTTGTGTAGCGTTCTTCTAGATGCAGCAGCGTTGGCCATATTGGATTCTTTGGGGACTGACATGATGTATGGCGCATTCTTCGCCGAGCTGCTTCCTCCTCCTCCTGATGGTGGCCAATCAACCTAGGTTAGAGGCTTGTCCCTTCTGTTGTTTGTGTTGATGATTATATAATTTGTAATGTTTTGTTTTAAGGACCTGTTCTGCCTTTGTAAGGCCTCGATCTCCAAAGTCGTCTTCTCAGCCTCTCTTCCATCTCTATAAACCTTCTCTCCGCTCTATCACTCACCTGTTCATCCATTGCAATAACTTCTTGGCCACAAATCGTATGATAGTGCGTAGTTACTAGCATCCAGATCGCACTTCATGAATAAACCAAACTTATCCCACAAACGCGCCAAACAATTCATGCAATTTTCGGCTATACTTGTGATGTACCTTAATGACCAATCACTAGAAAGGAAAACGTGAGGAACCTAGTAGGGGATGTCTTTGATGCTTAGGTCAAAGAGGACTTAATCTTCCTAGTGACTGATCAATGAATTTATAGTACTTACCTAATAGGCTATTTGTAAGGATTAAGGTGTTCTATTTTGGCAAACCTTTTTAGAGGCATGATTCTCAATACTCAGTTTGGTATGTCACCTTCTATAGCATGATTCAGTGATTAATAGTCTTCATCAAGCGTGGATATCTTGCTTGGACTTATCTACGTGGATTCATATCTTGTTGGGATATGGTTAGCTAGGGTTTCATGTTAATTACATATTTTTGGGATTTAACTTTGAGCGCATACAATGCGTTTTATGTTGTCTATCCTTTAGTCACCTTATATCATGTGGTTCCCTTGTGATTGTGGTCTTGAATCTCCTATTTTTTCTTCCTCACCCACTATGCCCGAGAGTTCCTTCATTCATTACTCGCAGCTCTTTCCTCGCTGAAAAAGTGTATTTACACCCAACGCATGTTATTATAAAGACAAAAAATAATTGCCAACTTGCCTTCTATAGATCAAACATATTGTAAAAAGCTTCATGGAAAATGAACTTGACGTTCTATGTTGGAAGATAAAGATAGAGCTCCAATGGTGTCAATCCATAGGCAAGGACTATAAGTTATTGGAACTTAAAGTCCAAGTTCCACTATAGCTCGGCCACTATGATAGCCATGGACCAGTATCAAACTCAGTACTGGATCTGGCTACTACAAGTTGTTTCTTATCAGCCCATGGAATTAAGCATGGGCTAAGATATATGGCATACCCTGTTATGGATTTGAGATCATCATGGCTATCAGCCCAATCATAATCATAGAAGTCGTGTAGTTGAAGATAGCCCTTTGTGAAGTGATGACCAGTTTGAATTGTTCCTTTAAGATACTTTAATACTTGCTTAGCAGCAATGAGATGAACATATGTGGAATAATGTAAAAATTGACAAAGATGGTTGACACTATAAGAGATATCTGGTCTAGGATATTGGCAAGCACCTACCATTGTTTAGTACTTTGTAGGATCAAGCAAAGGTTCAACAGGAAACTTGGAGAGTTTGCCACCTAAACAACAAGCAGTCGGTGTAGGTTTGCACCAGCCATATTGGTGCAATGAAGATGTGTCATATACTTTCCTTGATCAAGATGAAGGCCATCAACATTGTGTGTGACTTGACTACCCAAGAAAAATGAGAGTGGACCAAGGTCTTTGATTGCAAACTCACAGCTCAAGCTAGAAAGAAGTTGAGAAATAGCAATGGAAGAGTTACTGGTAACTATCATATCATATGTGTATATAAGAACATAAGTGCATATATTATGATAATGAAAGGTGAAAAGGGAAGTGTCAACAATAGAACCAACAAAGCCAAGCTCCAACAAACTTGTGGGAGGCTCATGAACCAGGCCTATAAAGACCTGATCTTCAAGAAATCCATGTAGGAAGGCATTAGAAATGCCTAGTTGTCTAATAGACCAATTTTGGTGCACAACAAGAGCTAGGGCAAGTTGAATGGTTGCTTGTTTGATGATTGAGCTAAATCTCTAGTTGAAATCAATGCCTTTTATTAATCAAAACCTTTCAGCACAAGTTGTGCCTTGTATGTCGATAGAACCATCAAATTTTTGTGTGGGCTTAAGTACCCATTTGTTCCTCACTACCTTATTAGATGCAGGATGTGGACATAAAGTCCAAGTTTTATCGGTCAAAAGGGCATCGAATTCGGCTTGCATAACATCACACAAATCCTAATCCTTCACTGCATTAGTGTAAGATGTTGGTTCCAAAGGAATAGTAATTGTGGATAGAACTTGAAGAGGATGTCTAGTGGAATAAAAGACTTTGCATTTTGGAAATTGCTTTGGTTTTAAAGAGTTTTTTTGGGACCTTGTAACCATATAAGAAGGCAGGGAAGGAGCATGGGAGAAAGAGGAAACTGAAGAAAGGGAAAAGTAGGAGGAGAATTTGATGGAGTCAAGGAGAGGTGAGGAGATAGGTGGCAAAGTGGTGAGCACTTCAAAGGATGTTGACTAAGAGGTGCTTCAAATTCGGTTGTGGCCACTGTAGGGGATTGATTGTAAGAGGCTAGTTGTGGATTAAGAACATATGAGGGAATAAAAAGATCAAGAGGAGAACCAAAGGTTGGAAGGGACAAACCTGAGGCAATGGAAGGTGCATACCAGGGTTGAGCACAATTTGAAATATAAACTCGATCGGTATGAGAACCCAAGCAACGTCAACTCTTTTGGTTGGCACTATATCCTTGAAAAACACATTTCCTACTGTGGTAGTGTAATTTATGAGTATTATATGGCGAATGAGGGGATAGCATGTGCAACCAAATATTTTAAGGTGGTAGTATAATTTATGAGTATTATATGGGCGAATAAGGGAATAGCGTGTGCAACCAAATATTTTAAGAATAGAATAATCTAGGTGTTTGTCAAATAACTTGAAATATGGAGAAACATTATCAAGAATAGGAGTTGGGAGTTTACTTATAAAATAAATGGCAATTAAGACAACATCAACCCAATACTTATAGTGAAGTTTAGGTTGTGCAAGAAGAGATAAACCAGTCTCAGTGGCATGTCTATACTTTATTTCAAAAATCCCATTTTGTTCGGATGTATATAGGCAAGTTAGGCGATGAAGGATAACATGTGTTTAAAAAATTCTTTGAATGTGGTTCAAGTATATTCCCCTCCATTATCAGTTTGTAATTGTTTAACTTTACAACAAAATAAGTTTTCAACCAAGCACATGTGATTACCTTCTCTTTAAAAAAAAAAAAAAGTTTTTAACCAAGCATTTGAATTTAATAAAAGTGACATCAAATTTTTGATGTAAGGGAAAGAACCATGCAAAAGTGAGAGAAGCCATCAATGAAAATCACTTAGAACTTGCAGCCACTTACTGAAGACGTGGGTGAGGTCCACATATCCAAATGGATTAAGTCCAATGGAGAGATGTAGGCCTACTTTTTGACTCACTAAATGGAAGTTTGTGACTCTAGACCACTTGGGAAGATTCACAAATTTTGTTAAATCTAGAGGAACCCATATAGAACTATGGACTAATTGATGTAGGATAGACTCAAAGGGATGGCCCAATCTTGAGTGCCATGCATGGATTGGTGCTTCAACTCCTACTAATGCAGTGAAAGGGGGAAGAGAGGCAGTCTTTGGCAATGGTTTATTGAACTAAAGGCACTGCAAATAAATAGGATACAAGCCTACTTCACTCGGGGCTTGGAGGAGTGTCTCCTGTAAAAGAAGAGGCATTGCGAATAAAATAAGAATTAATATCTTAACAAAGATTTTTGAATTGATAGTAAATTAGAGGAAGCATTGGGACATCTAAAAATATGTTTTAGTAGAAATCTTGATGGGAGAGGAAAATAATGATGAACCAACATGGTTAATATGTAGACCTCCTCCATTACCAACTTTTACCTTGTATGACCTTGGTATGTCTGTTGTTGCAAGGTCGAATTGTCAAGCTCAGGTGTGATGTGGTAGGTTGCACCATTTTCCAAATACCATAGTTGTTCAGCCTCCTGAGAAACATGGGATTGCTCTGCCAATGCAACAAATTGAGATTGAGGATGATCACAACCTTGGTAAGTCCGTTTGGATTTTTGAGGCGGTTTGAATTTTTCTTTTTTCGGCAAGTCCGTTTTTTACGGGTTTCCTTTTGGGGCTGATTTTTTGAATTGTTCTCGTTAGGGTTGGCCATGTCGGCGCCCGTTGCCCCTCTGATGGCTATGCCATCGGCGGGGCCACCAGTTTCTGGTGCTCTGAATAATCCATCTTATGCGCAGGCTGTGATAAAACAAAGTGTTTCTTCTGGGTTTAAAATTCCTATGCGTTGTCCTGTGGATATTAATGGTGAATTAGGATTCATTTTCACAGAACCTGAGATGGTGAAGGCGGTAGAGGATTTCTGGTTTGCATTGGTTATGAAGTTCATGCATGCTAGACCTTCTATTGACAATATTCGTCTGGCAGTTGTGAAGACGTGGGGTTTGGTGGAGATCCCAACTATTAGATTTATGGATGATTATCATGTACTTATTCAGATGAAGAATGAATGTGATTTTGTGCATGGATGGGCACGTGAAGGGCGAGTGCTGGAGGGGTATGTTTTTCGGCTGTTCAAGTGGACAATAGATTTTGATCTATCTAAGGAATCTCCGTTGGCTCCTACAATGGATTTATTTACCAGGGCTGCCGATGCATCTCTATCGGAAGGATTGCTTGCAAATCCTTACCACTCGATTTGGTCGTTTCCTTGGAACAGATAATGCCACCCTTAATCGGACTAGGGCCTCGGGAGCAAGAATATGTGTTGAAGTGGATTTATCTGTAGAGCCGTTGCAGGGATTTCCAATAATTTTCTCTTCTACAAAGCGTATTTGGCAAGAGGCTCTGTATGAACGAATGGGTTTTTATTGCACCAAGTGTTTTCGGCAAGGACACACTTCAGTTGTTTGTAGGGTTGGTGAGGGGCAAAAGGTAGATATCAAGCAAAAAGGAAAAAAGACGTGGCAGCCCAAAATGAATAATGGGGGGGGGAAGACTTACATGCCATTCCTGTGGTTTCGGTTCAGAACAATGACAAGGGATGTACTCAAAAGAGGATAGGAGAGGCAGTTTTGAAAGACTACTGATGATGGATAGAATCCTATGATTTTTTAGAAAGGAGGATTAACGACGAAAAATAATATGGGAGGATTAACACAGGAAAATAAAAAGGGTGAAACTCTGCCTGATAATGATACGGGAGGTTTATTGCAGGAAAATAATAAGGAAGGTTCAATGCAAGGAAAAAATAAGGAAGATTCTAGTCAGGAGATTATGAAGGGCCTTGTTTTGTTTGATGATAGGGAAGAGAATTGTAAGAGTAGTGAGGAGGATTGTGAGGAAGTCTGGTGTGATGTTGTCCCTAGCACGTCCAAAACTTTGACTTTGAAGAATGTGGCCATGAAGTCGCCATCTTTATCTATAGAGAACAGAGATAATATCTTAGATGCTCCAATCCTGGCTGAGGAGGATCATGAAGGTAAGGGCAGGCAGGTCTCTGTTTCTGATAGAGAGGAAGGGGAATGTATGTCATTGTTGGGGAAGGAAAAAGGCTATGTTTCGGATGTGGAGCCCTATCAATATTCAAATATTCCAAGAGAAAATTTATGTAAGGCAGTATGTAAGTCTCTACGGGTTCATGCCCGATCTCAATTTTAATCCATGATTGAGAATATTTTTTTCTGGAATGTGCGTGGGTTAGGAAGGTCTCGAGCAAGATTGAAAAATTTAATTTCAAAAAATAATGCGTCTCTGGTTGCAATTTTTGAGCCCTTTGTTGAGGCAGATCGGATGTCTCTTCTTGGAAATTTCATTAACTTTACTCCTCATTGCTCTAATGAGGTTGAGGGGGGAAAGCTATGGATATTCTGGAAGGAATATAACGCTTTTGAGATTTTATGGCATTTGAATCAAATGATTACCGGCTGGTTTGAGATGGATAATAATAGAATTCTTGTTTCTTTTGTCTATGCTAAGTGTTCTTATATTGAAAGAAGAAATCTTTGGCAGGAGTTAGAAGAGATTCAAGTGGTGGATCATCCATGGGTAGTGATGGGGGATTTTAATTCTCTTCGTTATGATTCGGAACGCATTGGAGGAAATCCTAGGCTGATGGTTTCCATGGCAGATTTTAGCGATTGCCCTGACCAATGTGGTCTCGTTGATCTAGCTAGCGGAGGGAATCACATCTTATGGTGTAATGGGCATAAGGAGTCTCAAGAAGCTGGGCAAAATTGGATCGAGTGGTTGTAAACAATGCTTTCTCCTTAAAATTTTTGTCTGCGCATCTTGTTTATTTAAGTAGAGAAACTTTGGATCATTGTCCGATGACTGTTCATTTTTACAGGCAGCACATGGTGTATAGTTCCTTCCCTTTTCGATTTCAGAATAAATGGTGCACGCATGATGGTTTTTTGGCTTGTGTTGAAGAGGTTTGGAAGAGACCTGCACCAGCTAGTGGGTTGATTAAATTGGCTTATCGTCTTAAAAATACTAAAGTGGCCCTTCGTACGTGGAACAAAAATGTCTTTGGCCAGGTAGAGATTATAATGAAGGAGCTAGAGACACGTCTGGATAATCTTGAGCATCAGCTTCAGCTGGGGTATTCTCAGGATGTTGAAGCTGATTTATTGGTGACTAAAATTGAACTACAGATGTGGGAAAATAGAGAGGCAATACGGCTTAGTTAGATTGCCAAGAAGTCTTGGATGCTTGAAGGAGACCATAATACGAGATTCTATCATGCAGTGATCAACCAACGCCACAAGTCCGATTTTATTTCTCGTATGGTGTTGTCAGATGGACGTGTTCTGGATACTGCAGAGGTTGTTCACCAAGGAGCTGCTGATTATTTCCAAGACTTTCTTACTGAGGACTCGGGAGTGGATTTTGCAGATTTATCGTCGCTCCTTGATCCAATCATTTCTTCGAGTGATAATGAAATGCTTTGTAAAGCGCCCACTGAGGAGGAGGTCAAAGAGGCTGTGTTTTCCATTCCTAAACACAGTAGTCCAGGTCCGGATGGGTTTGGTTCGGCTTTCTTTATCAATTGTTGGGATATTGTTAAACAAGATGTGATTGAGGCGGTGCAAGAACTTTTTCGTGGGGTGCCTCTTCCCAGATTTTTTTCTTCCTCTTTCATTGTACTCATTCCAAAGGTCCAAGACCTTGCGAGTTTTGATAAATTTCGTCCTATTAGTTTATGTTCGGTGGCTTACAAGATTTTTTTGAAAATCATTGTCAAACGTTTGAATCAGTTCTTAAATAGGATGGTTTCACAAGAACAAGGTGTCTTTGTGCCTAGTAGAAGTATTTTTGAAAATATTACACTTGCACAGGAAATGGTTCATTCCTTAAATAATAAGAGTTTGGGGGGCAATGTCATATTGACAATTGATATGGCCAAAGCCTATGATCGTGTGAACTGGGGTTTTTTATTGGCGGTTTTTAAAGCATTCAGATTTTCTTCAAATTTCTGTCAATTAATAGGGGAATGTATGAAGTCCCCTTGGTTCTCTGTGATAATGAATGGGACTTTTAAAGGGTTCTTCCAACCGACTCGTGGTTTACGGCAAGGTGATCCACTTTCTCCATATTTATTCATTGTGATGGAAGAAGTTTTGACGCGGCTATTAAAGAAAACTTTTGAAGAAGGTCGGATTGGTAGGTTTTATCATCCGACGGGGGCTCCTTTGATTTCGCATTTATTATATGCCGACAACATCCTAATTTTCGTGAATGGTGGGAAACGGTCTATTAGAAGAATAGTTGAGATCCTGGGGATTTATGAACAGTGGTCGGGGCAGCTAATCAACAAAGATAAGTCGACTCTTTATCCTTCTAAAAACATCTCTTCAGCTCGGTTACGTGCTATCTTGAGGCTTACTGGTTTTCGGGAAGGAAATTTTCCTCTTACTTATTTGGGTGCTCCTCTTGTATCGGGGAGATTGACTTGTAGAGTTTTTGAACCACTTGTGGAAAAAGTGAGAAATAAGGTTGTAGGTTGGAAGCTTAAACTTTTATCCCAAGGGGGTAGGTTGATATTACTTCGTCATGGTTTAGCAAGTATGCCGATTCATCTCCTTTCTGTGATAGTTGTGCCTATGACTACTATAAAACGCATCAACTCCATTTTATCCAGTTTTTTCTGGGGGAGTGTTAATGGCTTGAAGAAAATGAAATGGAGAGCTTGGCCTAAATTGTGTATACCTACGAAGGAGGGGGGTCTGGGTCTTGATGACTTCTCGGAGGTTCAGCGTGCAACACATATGAAATTTGCGTTTCGGTTACTAGCTACTAATTCTTTATGGACTGAATTTTTCAAGGCTAAATATTTGAAGGATCATCATGTTTCTTTAGCTGTTGTTAACAACAGGGGATCTCGTCTGTGGAAATCTCTTCTCTCCGTGCTGCCTGAAGTGTCTGATAACGTAAAAGTGTTGGTGAGAGGTGGGAATGCCTCTTTCTAGTACGACAGGTGGCTTGCATCGGGACCTTTATCAATGAGGGTAGGGGAAATTGCTAATGCCAAGTTACATATTAATGAAGTTTGGCGAGACACTGGTTGGGATGTGGGCCTTTTAACAGAGTTAGTGGGGGAGGAGACAACTATGGAAATTATTCAACATACCCAGGTGAGCAACACAGGGTCTGATATTTTTGTGTGGAAACCATTTAAGGATGGTAATTTCTCGACAGCTACTGCTTGGGACGTGATTCGTAGAAGGGGCGAGCAGCTGCAATGGAAGGGCTGGATTTGGCATCAGTTTTTACCTAAGAAAATGTTTGTGTGCGTTTGGAAAGTGTATTATCGTTGCCTGGCAATAGATGAGAGGGTGCAATCTAGAGGTGTTGCCTTGGCGTCGGCTTGTGATTGTTGTGTTCAGAAGTCTAATGAGACGTTTGATCACATCTTATGTTTCAGAGAATTGGTAATGAGGATTTGGGAAAATGCCAATAACGTGATGGGTATTCCTTGTATGAGGCAGAGAACTTGGAGGGCTAGAGTTATGGAGTGGTTCCGTTGTGCTTCTAAAGCTTCGGCTAAGGGCGTTATTACTGCTTTACTGCCTTGTTTGATCACGTGGCAGCTTTGGTTGAGAAGGTGTAAAGTTAGGATGGAGGGAGTGAAGGACAGTGAGCTACGGGTTTGGTGGTCTATAAAATTCTGGCTTCGGTTTATTGCTGGTGAAATCAATTTTTCTGGGCAGCTCTCTTCACAGGATATGCGCATCTTAGAGGAATTTCAGGTTGATTTTCATTTGCAGCGGCAGCGTAGACATTTATTGATCGCTTGGAAGAAACCTCTTGCAGGCTGGGTAAAATTAAATTGTGATGGGAGTTGTCGTGGAAACCCAAGAAGTTCAAGGGTAGGGGGCATGATACGAGATGACTTCGGCAATATAAGGGGAGCTTTTTCTACTCATTTTGGTCTTGACACCAATAATGAAGCTGAGTTAAGGGCTATTATTAAGGGGATTGTGTTGTGTAAGAGGCTTAATTTTTTTCATGTGATTATTGAAAGCGATTCTAAGGTTGTAGTTGACTGGATCCGTGATGGGAGATGTACTGTGTGGTATTTATGGGATTATTGGGAAAAACTAAGGTTAGCTCTTGAAGGGATCCAGTATTTTATAATCCATCAGTTTCAGGAAGGTAATCAAGTGGCTGACTTTCTAGCGAGGCAGGGTGAATTGGGCTCAAATTTTACTTATTATAACATTGACAAGCTGCCAAGATTATTAAAGGGCATTGTCAGGATTGATAAAGCGGGTTTACCAGCCATTCAGTAATTAGTTGGGTTTTTATTTTATTGTTTTCTTTTTCTAGGCCTGTTTAGCTCTATTTTCTGTTTCTTATAGGCTTGTTTTAGCAGATTGTTTGGTCTAGCTATTTTTTTTATTTTGGTTGGATACAAGGGATGGTTTTAGCGTTTTTTCCTGTAAATCCCTAGTGTTGGTCTTGTTACCACGGCTTTCCTCTGCTATAAGTGAAGGCTTTTAATAAAACTGGGACGGGGTCACTATTGGTCATATGGCTTCCGGCTCTTTTTAAAATTAAAAAAAAAAAAAAAAACCTTGGTAAGAGAAGTTCATACGATGATAACAATCAAGCACTTGATGATTTTACTTTCCACGGATTTGATAAGGTTGCCAGGTTGTAGAAAAGAGCTGATGGTTAGCTGATGGTTGGTGGAGGACTTAGAGCCTTGCTGATTGGATGGTGTTAAAGAGTTGCTGGAGGGCTTGTTTTGTTGCTAAGAGTAATTTTGCTGCTGGGAAGATTTCTTCTTATTATACTGTTGTTGTTTCGACTTCTAGGTGAAGAAAGGCAATATTGCTATTAGCAGAAACACGCTTAGTTTGTGCTTCAATGAGTTGCTCATAATTATGCAATTCAACTTGAGAGTCATCAAAGCTTATAGTAGCATCACGAGTTGCAAAGTTGAACGAGGTGATGAATGGTTGATAAGCAGAATTTCCCACTATATAGGAAATCAGATTCTCCTCATCTACTAGCTTGCTAACTATATTGCAAGCTACTCAGATCAGCATATGGCCACAAATAAATAGTTCGAGCAGCGTCAGGATCCTCGAGTTGTGAGATATTGTGAGATCCAAGATCAACATTTGTGTCTTTAGATGTGAAATTCAAGATCGAGAGTGTGGAGCAAATTGATTTTCCAAGGTGTTCCAAACTTGGAGAGAGGTGGTTAGTCCATAAACCGTAGACAAACCCGTAAACAATTCTCGCTCACTTGACCATAGAAGAGCCGCCCGTTACCTGCACAAGCCAAACCAAGCCACTCACTAGATATTCATCGAACACTTGGCTCACATTTTTTACTTTTTTCCCTAGCAGCACCCAACCAGCTTCTTCTAATGGCACCACTCCCAACTTAGATCAACACAACCATATTTCAGTGATCCATTGAAAATTATTGTGTTTTACAGTGAAAGTCTTTGCGCAAAATGATTTATATTGCAGTGAACCCAGGGACTTGGTCAAATGTTTACTTATAGCTACAATGTATATGTTGCCTACTTTCGATTTGAGTGAGTTGAGCGCTCAGAGAAATCAAAAGGATGGAGGGACCATCCACAAGCTAAGACTAGCAGCTCTTACTAAGTGAACTTCCTAAAATAGTGCATTCAAAAGGGTGAAAAGCCTGCAAGCTGTTAAACCCTTTATTCGTGCAGCATCATCTTCTACGATAAACTTCACATTGAAGGGGACAAAAAGTCAAAACAATTGAGCATCCTTTCCTTTAGGGCTAAGTTCATTACTTAAATAATCCATATCTCTAGATATTTTCTAGCACATGTATCACTTAAATGTACTACAACCATGTATTAGGCATAAGTCTCTTTTCTAGGAGTTGTGCCTTGCCCTACAGCTTCTTCTAAAATAGACATTGAAATATCTGATATAAGGGGTCTAACACTCTGCAAGTAACCACACTGCTGTAAAAAGTATAACAAATAAACTCTCAATTTTGTAAACAGACATTCAAACTTCAAGAACATTCATCTGCATATACATTAATTAATTTTTACTTTTCTCATTAGGTCTAGAGAAATTATATTTGCAGTTCTATAGTGTGCAAGTTCTGCTTATTCCTTTTAAAAAATAAGGGCAAATATGAGACTCACATGAAAAATTAGTGTTACTACCTCATGACTCTATTTGACAACTATCGGATGTCAATGACTGCCTTTCCCAATGAAACGTAGCAACATGTAAATTATCAAATTAACCCAATCATTGCCCATAATCTTAACTTCCCAATCAAATCATAATATGGCATAAAAAAGATGGTCTTCCCACGATTTATCCTCAACCCGAGCCACCGTAATACTAATTTACATTCCTCTAGCATGAGAAGGTTCCCGTACTATACAATCAAGTAAGCTCCTTCATATTTTAGCATCAAATAAAGCATGATCAGAATAATTTCTCATGGTCTAATTTGGAGCAACCAGTAACCAGGCATTCAACTCGTACCCATTAATCAACGGTTTGTGCCACTTAAGAAGCCCTTCCCTTCTTATAATAAATCACACACTAACGACACATGTTTTCAAAAGGATAAGATCATGAGCTCTCAATAGAGCTTTGGTGAGTTAGGGTCATGTATCGAGAGGAGATCATGGTGATGGTTGAGACGTGAGTAGGCACAATGAAGGAGAGGATTGAGCTTCTAGAGGTGGTGTCAAGTGGTAGAAAAGGGTCTGCCTAGGTGAGTACTCTTAGTGGCGACATTCCATGTGGGATTTTCAACACATGATGACGGCTGATTCGTTGATATCCTTGGGCAATTTGCTCTTCATGGATTGGCCTACAAGAACTTTACATTGTTTAGAGGTGGTCATTGATCTTTTGTTGTCTTTCCAACCTTTGTATTCAGTCTCAAGATGTCTTGGCGAGAGTTGTCAATCGGTCTTTAGTCTCGTGTTTCTTTATTTGGCTATTTAACCCGGAGAAAAAACTTCATACCCATAGGCCTCTGCTTTCCTTTTCCTCTTTGGGTACATAGCCCTGAGGTGCCTTGACATGTCTGCCCGGAGGCTCGAATGTTCTCTCTTTACGCACTTAGATATTTATTGACACGTAAGCTCTTACTTCTCCTTATTAAGGCCCTAGCCCTTGGGAACTCATATCATCATGCGATTTTTTGATAAAATTTATGTACCATAAGGTTTTATATGGTGATTTTCTTGTGTTATATTGGAATGTGAAATTACTACATATGCTTTGGCACAACGACTACCACAGGCTTAGATTTTTATCATGTAAAAGACCAAGTCATTGATTTTATTAGTGACAAATTTTTTTGTTATATCAAATTGTTTTCACAGGATTTTATAAATATTCCTACTGATGTTGTTGGATTTAAATTTTTAATTCCTAGATTTTTTGAGATGGAATTAATATTCCAAAACTTTCTGTTGATGCTCTAAAAATCGCACAACAGGCCAGAAGGGGAGACATAGTCATTTCCAGCACATTGAGGCGATTCGGGTCTCGAAAGGCTTGGTCTGGTGCCCCTAGTAGTGGTCCGATGCGGCACATACGATGACAGTGCGTACATCCATAGCAATGAAAGGGGAGTAAGTGTAGAGAAATAAAGAGAGATGGATACATGGGTTACGTAGTTTGGAATAATGCCTACGTCTACAGATGTTCATGGAGGAGAAATCTACTATAATATCTTTGTTTACTATCTCTCATGATCTTTCATTCTTCACTGCACAATAGTGGCTTCAGATACATTTACTGGAAAAAAAAAAAAAAGTTCCTCATCCAGAGGTTCAAGGAGAGATCGAAGAAGGAAAACTGAAGAAGAATAAGAAGATCATTCTATTTATCTGATTCATTTTCCCGAGTGCGCCCCTGCAGTGGTAAGGCCATGCCTGTCTTGTGTGTTGACCTTACCCCCCCTAACAACCCCATGCCCCCTCTACCATCCCTTTCCCCTTAGAGCCCACCCTACTTCCTGACCCCATGGCTCCTTGACAGCCCATGCCTTCTCACCCCCTTGTCTCTTCTTGTTCTTCTCTTCTTGTTCCCTATTGGCCTGGGCCCAAATATTTTTACCACCCTCACACTTTCTTTCGGTTAAGAGAATTAAAGAGCTAGCTAGCATTACAATCACATTCACAATTGAATGTACAAAATTCAAAAACTCAGGTTTATATCCTTTGTCGGCCTTAAGTAGATTTGGCATCGTCCTAGAAGTCAAATTAACCTTAAACCCATGAAGAGGGGTTGGATAATAACTATTCTGTCATAGATGGCCGCACCAAGAAGCCGGCTGCCACGGCCTATCTCTTGTAGAGTGTGGCATCCAAGACAACTGAATGAGAGTGTTGAGATCCATTTAATGGGGAAAGGAGAGGAGCCCCTCAATCCAACATGGTCATCCACAAGGCCGACTCCACACTATCCACCCATTAGGGTAGAGTACTTGAGATCCACCGGTACCTTTATTAAGGGGTATTGCTAGTGCGGTGCAGAGGATCCATAGGGGACCTCTACTCTTTTGTTTGCAGGCTCTATCTCTACCCTTTTTTTTTTCCTTCATTTTTTTAAATTTCAGTTTCATTTGGGTTTTCCCGGTCTTTATATGTGTGCGTGTGTGATGTGTGTGTGTGTGTGTGTGTATATATAAATTCATAAATCTTAGGCACGCATTTTGTTTGAATATTTGTCTATAATCTGTCCGATGAGAATTTCTTCCGTTTGGTAGAAGGTACACGTACACACTGATTAAGGCCTTGTTTGGGTACTGAGAGTACCTCAGGTACTCTCAAACACTCTCACTACTATTCTTTACTTTATTATTACTTTTCACCTACTTTTTCTACTATTCATTACTTTTTACCTACTTTTTACTACTATTCAATATTCTATTATTACTTTTTCACTACTATTCACAAACATTCTCAAACACTTTCACTACCCAAACCAAGCCTAAGACTGAAGATTGGCACTATTTGGGAAGTTTCGGGCACGTCCTTTCTGTGTCTCCTGCTATTAATATTTCACGAATAAGATTCCAATATTCCAAAGCAGCGTGCTCTGATAGATGCATGGGATTGCAATTTATAGAAGAAATCTATTCATCATCATTTTTCTCATCATCCTCTTATCATCTGATGATGTGTTATTAAATGATAGGTTTACAAATGAAATATAATAAATAATCTGTAATCATCATCTAATGTCACATCATGAGATAATGAGAAGATGATGAGAAAATAGATAATGAGTAGCATTACTCTAATTTACATGCACATTTTATATGCATCAAGTTGCTTTCATAGTTAATGTACTACGTTAATGGGTCTGTTTATGGGAAAAATTATAATGCAAGTAGTTTATAAATAAAAAACATCAGTACTGACATGCACACATGGAACGGTCTCAATACTGTTTGTACACATTTATGAATAAGTGTCTTACTCTATGGACATTATGCGTAGCTACAGTTCAAAAGGAAAGGTCCGATATATATTGTTTTACAATATTATAGGATAGGGGGAAAAACTTAAAGGTAGTCTTTCTAGAAATAATCAGTCTTGGAGATCCCTCTATCTCTATACTCTCAGTGATAGTATATATAGCAGTGTTTATCATTTTCATCTATCCCAGAAGTTTTAATTCATCCTCTCATTTATTTATATATGGTATATACAGTATCATAATTTAAAGATATGCATAGAAAAAATTCTTTTTTAATTTGAAAAAATCTAGTTGTAAGCGATTCTGCGTACTAATACGTGCACTCATTCAATATGATTGATCAAAAAATAGACTTTATTGAAAATAGTACTAATTTAAATTTAGAATATGAAGGTAACAATATTAATATGCAGATTGGTACGCAAACTTGCTTGTACAAAATTCTTTTAACTTTTACATGAACTTAATGACATTAAGTGGGGAAAGATAGACGCATGATAAATTATAAATTATTCATTATCAATTTATGATTCAATCTATAAAGTCAGAATATATCTATATATATAACACGTGTTAATTATAAACATTCTGCAAACATTTTTATAGTTGGTTTGAAAAAATCAAATGTATATTTTCACTACAAGAGAATTCTCATCCCAAAAGAGTATTAAAGATGAAAATTTTGAATTTCATTTTTTGAGACAAAATTTGAATTTCGTTTCAAAAAATACTTTTAGAGATGAAATCCGGCAAAAACAGTCAAAAGCATTCGAACGAGAATATTCTTTTGGGACGAAACGTTTTCATATCAAAAATCCATTTGAATAGAACATGTACTGATCGAACGATCGGGTATTTGTTCAAACTCAATCAAAATTTGATTCGAACGACGTGAATTTATTTGATGATGTTCAAATGGAGGGAGTGTTCGAACAATTTATTATTGTTTGAACAATTATATTTATGTTCAAACAAAAATAATCTTATTGAACGCGATTTATATATGTTCGAATTGAAAACATCTATTCGAATGGATGGTTCAGTATTTTTGTTCGAACAGTATATGGTGCATTCGAATGATGACAAATGTTTACTAACAAGCTATTATTTGTTTGAATATTCAAACATGAAGTCTATTCGAATAGACAAATAATCTATTCAAATAGAATTGATGGTTCTCAAGTCGTCCGAATGGTTTTAATTGGTAGTTCGAACCAAAGCTAAAATGTGTTCGAAGGATAATAAATCTTAAATTACCATTCAAACTGGGTATTTTACATTCGAGCAATACTCATGCTACAATAAACTGCAAATTCAAATATGAAACTAATATTAAATATTGTAATTAAAACGTCACATTTGTTCAAATGTTGCATTACGTCATAATAATAAAAAGACAACTAAAGAAAATAAGTTATAAGATTTGTGGTGGCATTGTGTTTTGGGATATCATTAATTGTCACCGCTTGAAAATTTTTGGGGATTGAATCTCCAACTTCTTTTTCATGTTTTGTTCTAATCTTGCCTCTATATCCGCTTCCTGATCTAATTGAGTCTGCAACTCTCTTTACTTTAACCTCAAATGTTCGATCTCGAGTCTTACTTCCTTAATTCTCGAGAGTAGTTATTAGATCTAATTTGAGAAGAGGATGATGATATTGAGGAAGGCTTCACCCAAAGTCCTAAGCCCTTCAGATATATAGAATGTGGTCCAAGAACCTGAGAAAAGATCTGAACATTGTCTGCAGATGATTCATCAGATGGAGCCGTAAAAGTTTCCATAACTGATACCATCTTATCCTATAAAAACAATAATTAGATATAGTATAAATAACAAAAATATCATTAGACAATACAGATAAAAAACTTAAACTTACATGATTTACTTCTACTTCGGGACTGGTCCAAACACCTTCACGATTTGTATATGATTTAGTATACAGTTGGGTCAGATTATAGTCAATAGAACTTTCTTGTTCCTGCAAAAGGAAAATCTATATTACAACTTCAATCACAAATTTTGATATGTTAATATTTAACGGGAGACTAGTATAACGTTACCAATTTGTTAGATAGTCGATGCAAAAATCAAGAACCCACATGATTGTGTATCGTTAAATTTGCTTTATTGACAGTACCCTGTTGCTATAAAAAAATAACATTATTACTATATTTGCTTAATGCATCTATCATATACCATAAAGAAAGATAGTAACAAAATTACATGATATGAGGAATCTTCAGGCATAATATAAAACTTCTCACATTCGTTTGGTGGCATGTCTTGGAATGGATTTTGACGCACCTCTGTTGCACTACTGAACTTCTGATAGTGTGCATAATATCTATCTTTGTACCTCCGAAATGCATTGGACATCAACTCATCAAGCGTTAGTCAATTCTCTCACTAGCCAAAATTAAGTCCAAACTCATCATTGAAAAAATTTTAAACGATTAGTCCGAATACAATAAATTAACATGTTATACTTAATTGTTTTCTAAATAACTTATTACCAGACAACGATTTTTTATGTGATCTTTCACATCTTGGAGAACTTTAACCCTAGAGGATATAATTATCGGTGCATATGTGCGAGTAAGGATACCAACATAAGAAGCAAGCCAAGCTACCGAATCTCCAAACCACCGATAGCACCTCGACCTCGACGATAGCTTATAACAGCTATACAGTAACTAAAGCACATAATATCAAAAAATTATTTTACTTTTACAATATTATTACTTAAATCATCACATAAAATCAAGTTTCTATGTAACATATCTTATTCTAAATCTGATGACATTAGCCCACCATTCATGGCAGACGAACCAATTGGGTAGTCGGTAATGGATGGAAATAGCACATGAGTTACTTTGCATTTGTGAGGCATATTTGTTTTAAACTGTAATAAATTATTATTCGCAATGATACTTATACAAAAATAACTATAATTCACTATCAGTTTTGTTGGACCAGTAGCTCTCATCCTCACAAGATACTTCAGTTAACTCATGTTCTTCTGACAATCCGCCCTCAATTACTTTTGGCTCAATATCTTTTATAAGCAATGGAACCATGTTATATTGGCTGAGATTAACAAATGAAGTCTAAAATTAGATTGGAAGACACCCAACTTGGTTGAGCGGGAGATCATTATAGAAGACTTCTACAATTTTTTCTGGGATGGGAGGAGTTTATTATCTATTATCAACGATAGAGGATGGAGCCTGATCTGTCAGTAGAGGGGGGTGGCCTATCCTAAGATGGTTAGTGAGTTTTATCGAGCCATAGGTCAAATGGAGGCTAATGGGGAGTCATTCTCGTTCGTTATTCGGAGAGTGAGTATTACTATCTTAGTAGACTTGGGATCCCCTGTGAGCTTGGTGCATACCTTGCACAATAATCGGGTGCAAGGATAGATGGGGAGGATGCCAACGAGGATGAGGCTCTAACAGACGACGGTCCCACTCACGATGAGATTCGTCAGTTGATGCATGACGATTCAACTCCTTCATATGATGGCAACAAGGTGATCAAACAGGTTGATTGTATTGCATTTTTTTCGATTGCTAAATTTGATTGTCTCCCATAATACTAATCCGAGGAAACACAAGACTCACTTCGACATCGAGTGAGCTTGATTTATGTTCCAAATAGCACAAGGAGAGCCGATTGATCTACCTCTATACTTCTTCATTCGTATCCGATCAGAGTCACGATATTTTAGTAGAGGTAGTATATGCATGGATGATCCCTAACCTCCTAGTCCAATCAAGGGTAGATGTGCTAATAACAGAGCAGAGGCAACCACATATCGGGCCCTTTAACAAGATCACCTTTAGGAAAAGCAAGGGCCACTTGTGGAAGGCTCACATTAATGTTCCAACGGCACAAGATAGTGACACAGAGCGTGATCCAGCATCTATTGATGCCGATGTTGATAGACAAGTTGCGGGGGCTACTACCACGGTGATGCAATCCCTGCTCGAGTAGTATCACACACTTTTGATCCAGCACATGGAGAGGATTGTGGAGAGGATCATTGCACCCATCATTGCTCAACTGCAAGAGATTGAGAGACGCATTACTATCATCTAAGAGGACCTGGATAATCTTACTCAGTAGTTTTATTTTTTATTTGTACTTTTATTCTGTACCGAACGTTGTCGATTTAATTACTATATTATTTTTATTTGTTATATATAGCTGGCTTGTTTCTTACAAAAAAGCATTTTCCTTGTTTTACTTACTATTTCATGATAATATATAAAAAAATGACATTCCCTAAAACGTAATGTTTTTTTAATTACAAATTCTTATTTACCATAACAAAAGTCATTAGTTAATTTTTAAATTAATTATATAAAATTCCTAGGATGACATATATGATATATTTTAATTTACAATAAATAATAATAAATCCCTATAGGTAGAGTTTTCATCTTTCGAAAATGATTATTAATAGACTCAAATAATATTTATTTTTAAAATATTTGAATGTCTTTTAATAAATTTCTATAATGAAACTTATTTCGATTTTCTACGCTACCGTTCAAATGCCTCTTATGACAATTCGAATGGATTACAACTCCGATCGAAAATAAAAGTACCATTCAAACGCTATAACAATCATTCCCGTAAGATTTATTTATAACTTCTCACCAAAAACTTCGTTTGAATGATTAAATATAACATTCGAACGGGTTCTAACTTTCCCCAAGCAAAATTGTGTATATGTTCCCGCTACGACTATTATTCGAATAGTTATGTCAGCATTTGAATGTAAATTAAAATACTATTTGAACGTGTATGGGAATGTTTGAAAACTAAGCAACCATCACCGCCAGATTTATTTATAACCTCTCACCAAGAATTTTGTTCGAATGATTAAATATCTCGTTTGAACGATTGCGACATTTCCCCTGCATAATTGTCTATACTTTTCCTCCACGACTATTATTTGACAATTATGTAACCATTCGAACGTGAATTATAATATTGTTCGAACATGTTTGTGAAAGTTCGAACGCTTTTTTTTAGAAGCTATATTTCGTCCCAGAAAGTGTTGTTCGAACAGATATTTGTCTATTCGAATGAAGCTAAAACCGCTTCTATGTTTTGAGACGAAATTTAATTTTTGTCTCAAATAAGTACATTTAGGGATAAAATTTAATTCGTCCCTAAAACATTTTG
Organism: Pterocarya stenoptera; assembly: GCA_003123785.1. NCBI lineage: Eukaryota > Viridiplantae > Streptophyta > Magnoliopsida > Fagales > Juglandaceae > Pterocarya > Pterocarya stenoptera. Next base: position 191,428 of record QEOT01006723.1, read on the forward strand.
TCTCTAAAGATCAAATTTCTTATAATGTTTGGACAAATTAAGTGTGTGATTCAGGTTTGTTAAAGTTTTGGCCAATGAAAATTACTTTTTATTTTTTATGTTTGGGTTTCAGGTGAGATGATGGCAATAAATTATCACCATGTTGTTAGATTTAGATTCCCTAGAATTCTTGATCAAACTCTAGAGCTTATAATCACTATAAAAAAAAAATGAATATTTGTAATGAAAACAAACATATTTTAACAGGAAGAAGATATACACATAGAATAAAATATCGCCCATAACATTTATATATAAGTTTATAGCTACTCGAGTAAATTTAATTTTCAAATAACATTATATACACAATAAATATTATTAACTTCTCCATATGT
>QEOT01006723.1:201466-233654 GCA_003123785.1 Pterocarya stenoptera
CAAGCTGACACTGTACCACCATTTACTGGGGCCTTGCTAGTCTAAGTAGCACCATTCAATTTCATCATTTATATCTACGTCCCATCGGATAGAGCGCCAAATATTATGGGTGTGAAAAGCTAGCAACGCAAGATTTTCTTTTTCCATAAAAATGCCTATGTACACAGTCTTCTTCTTTTTGGTGCACAGGCAACTTTTGTTATTCATCAATGAAAACGAGTTTTTTTTTTTTTTCTTGAAGAAAAATAAATCTAATAGCTAGCTCATGTTCTTGGGAGAACTAGGGTTTTGTTTAGCGTCCAAGGTGCTCAATCTTTGATCCATCATAATATAGATATGAAACAATATTTTTATTCATCAACTTCACACACAACATTTATTATTATTTTTCTTTTATTTGTTTTGTTACTAAATATCATGTGGTACTGTATTGATGATGAATAGAAGAATTCAATTAATTTAAAAAAAATAAAAATAAGTGTAATGTATAGTGATGATGACTAACAAAACTCGATATGAAAATAAACATAATCTAATTCCATAGCCACGATGCCTAATTCATATTAGACATTTTCATATTAGACATTTTTATTGGGGGGTAGAAGACCATGCATTTCAAAAGAAAAGAAATAATTCTGTCTAGCATCTTGTGGAAAATAGAGCGTGTCATTTAATAGAGGGACATACACCGTAGCTGTCACCCCTGCCATGACAAGGAAACACCAGCAATGCATCTTGTATCTTTTCAATTTATGAGGAGTGTAGTTTTCTGTTCAAATTGTTTGTATGGTTTGTCCTTCTACTTGTAGATATCCTAGCTACTTGTCTTTGCCCTACACCCGAAATAATGGTCGACATACTCATGGGGACACACTTTTTGGGTTTGGTTTTTTGTTTTTACTATAATAGTGTTGGACTTTTGCCCTTTTTCTAGAGTCCCCTAAATTTTCAGTTTTATTATTTTAATTATTGGGTTTGCTCAAACTAATATTATTTTATTACTTTATAAAAATATTGTAAGGAAATATGGCTATAACCTGTCTTCATAGTCATGTAATAGGTTACGTTTCAATGTTGAGAATTGATATGTGTTGAATTGAGTTGTGAATAATAATATTTTGTGGGTCCTATATATTGATATGAGTTTAATTTTTTTAAGTTGAGATAAATTTAAATTTTTAGACTAAAATGTATGAAATAGGCGAAATGAGTTCGACTCTTTTATAATAAGTTGAAAAGTAATAGTAGGTCCTATCAATAATTAGTTTAAAAATAATTGAAATTAATTAAGTTTGGTTCACAAATCAAATGCAACCTTATTCAATTAGAACATGATACCTTTTCATATTTATCACATCAACCCTTAAAACATCAAAAAACCAAAAACACAAGAAAAGAAATGAGTGGCGTGTAACGGAGGAAGAGGCCATGCTCCACCACTACAAGAAAAACATACTTTTACGACTAATTTATTGTAACTAACAGATTGAATTGGTTATAAATAGTCTATATTTACAACTAATTCAATCTAATGGTTACAATAAATTGATCGCAAGAGTCTTTTTTTTTTTTTTTTTTGTAATGCACCACCCTTCGTGACAGCCCTCCAATTTAACGGGCGTGGTGGGGAAACCGGCCTTGTGATTCCCACTCTTGATGCACCCCACAAAGGGGTGGAGGCCGGTTGTGGGTGGCTTAGCAGTATCCCTGAAGGGAGTATATATAATTATAATAATCTTTAAGATTGTTGTATGTACTGTGCTGACAACTCATTGATTTCTGAATGATCAAGATGGTGATCTTTCTGAGATTCTGAAACAACTCAGTAGTACGCCTCAGTAAGGAACTTTCTACGAATCCGAGAATGGTGGTGTTTGCTGCATGCCATATATTGATCTGTCTTTATGGTACAATATTCTCGTTTGAGTCTTAGTTTCCATAAGCTAATGACTTGGGCCTGAATTGTTTTGAAGAAGATTTAAATATACATTCAAATATTTAAAATTATCTTATCTCATTTTAATATTTAAATATTATTTAAATATAAATATTTTTTAATTTTTAATTTTTTAATTTAATTATTATCTAATCATTTTAATTTTTCTAAACTAATTTCAAACAAAACATAAAAAATAATTCAACTTTTTTAAATTTATAAATAAAAATAATATTAAAAATTTATATTATAATACTCTTTTAATTTAATTTTTTTTTCTCTAATTTTCTAAAATCCCATCAAAATCTTAACTCAAATCTATTAACTACTATTCACAAAATATTTCACTGTCTCATCTCATATAGATGTAACCAAATGAGATCGTATCTCTGGCTGTCTAATATACATAGAGAACAAAATGCTACGGAGGAAAACCACAAAACACTTGTTGAAAAGTGAAAGGTCTGGACCCAATTGAGCATTTTGTCACTCAAACATGTGAGTCACATTGTACTATCTCCCTCCCTCTCGGGTATGAAAGCTCCGGATGGCCCCAGCGCTAGAGCTTAACTTAGCTGAAGGTTCCCCACGCACCGCCATGAATATAAGCTTGACATGGAACCTAGCTACCTTATCTGTTAGCACTGGTGTGAACCATGTTTTACATTGTCAATGTAATTAATAACCTTACCAGATTCTGATCAACTGGTATTAATACTAAATGTCTCATGACAGCACATGCTATCTTTTCATGGATAACGCAAACAAGAAAAGTCATTGTAAATGGCAGGCGAAGATGTGATTCATTTTACCATTATTGAATAAGTGGATTCAGATTCTCTAGAGTTTTAAGGTTTAAGAGTGGGTGAGAAATATATATATATATATATGTAGGATTCAGGACGTGTATAAGAAATATATATAGGAGATGAACCAATTCCTTGAAAAGTTGAGGTTGATTATTAGAGAAAATAAGTCTTATGTACAGTATTTATAATTGTCCAATGAATTTAATTTTCAGACAAAATTAAATTCTCAATAAAAGCTCTGCTTAATATTTCTCTGTCTCTACTTAATGGATCCAAATCTAGAGGGGGAAAAGGGTGAAACAATAGGCCTAAGAGAGCCTACAAGTGTTGCATTGTATTGCATTCCCTTCTTTATGGCTGAATTCATGGACATAATTGAATGTATTTTTTGGTCCTAAACAGGAAGCTTCATGCATCAGTTATGGCAATGCAAAGGGGCTAGAATCTGATACATATGCAATTAAATAGTCGGACAAGGAGGAATGAGAGAAGGTGGCAGTAAAAGCCGGTGTGCCACCTGCTACATGGATGCAAGATGTGCACCTAGTGATGGATTTATCGGTGCACCTCTCTATCTTAGCAGCGCTTATCTCGGACCAGAGGAAAGATATATACCACAACTCTCTCTCTCTCTCTCTCTCTCTCTCTCATTGTGTGTTAAGGACCACTTGTTCTTCTGCAAGAGACTAATCTAATTTTTTCTTATCAAAATCACCCTTGATTTCAATCTCTTTTCAGCTGAACCTGTCGTTTGGATATTATGTTGAGATGAAATGAGTTGAGATGAAAATTGAATAAAATATTATTAAAATATTATGTTTTAATATTATTATTATTTTAAAAATTAAAAAAATTAAATTATTTATTATATTTTATAAAAAAAATTAAAAAAATTATAAGAATAAGAAGAGTCTTTCAGTCGTGCCATCAGCTAGGTACTTTTATCAACAAAGGCTTCCCTCTCAGCACTAATAGGCTCTAGAGTGTTGTACGTGTAGAAATTGTGACAATTCATGGTCAATAAATAATAGGAAAAAGATCTCAACTTTTTTAGTTTCAAGATCTTCAAATTTTGAGTTTTAAGAGAGATGTACATATAATTATAACATTGATTAATAATATTTAAAAATTATTAAATATTCTTGTTAAAAATGTTCTAGGGTCATCTTTATTTCCCACTTAAAGTCGTAATTGCTTCTAATAATATTTAAAAATTTATGAACCAAAGTGGTTCTATTTTAGGTTAATCAGTTGACTGAAGTCACTAAACAAACAACATTCAGAGTTATCAATGTCCATAAGAAATTAAAGTTTTTTTAAGTCATAAGTCATGACTTTTGTTCACAAATACCTTCAATGTCAAGAAATTTACTGAAAATCTTTCAAATTTATCACACCATAACTTTTGACAAGTACATTTCTTTAACCTTTTATTTGTTGGGATAAAAAGATTATTATTATTATTATTATTTTAATAGATTGGGACAAAGGCATCAAGATTGTTACATAAAGTTAATGCAGCAGTGGAAAGGACTGAAACTGAGAACTGCAGCAGACGACTTGCAGAGCTCCTTTTTAAACACAGAAAGCGAAGCTTCTCTTTTTCCTCGTTATTATTACTCACTTGGGAGTCTTGGCCTCAATACTTTCGTACTCTCTTTCCCCCTTGGCTCTTTGCAGTCTCAGAACCCACACAGATACACGTAAAAAGACTCCCTCCCCCGAGGAAAAAAAGAAGAAGAAATCGAAACAGAGAGATGGAGTTTGAGCTTGAAGACCCACTAACAAGCTTCCAAGAGCATCAATCTGATGCTATCCCAGATCTCTTCGCCTCTGAATCTGATCACATGCAATCGCAGGAATTCTTAAGCAGTTTCAAAACCAGCGATTTCCACGTTTCTTTCCGCCGCGAAGCCATTTCTTATATCTTGCAGGTAATCACCACCACCGTAGATATATATATATATATATATGTCATAGATTCAGAAACCAAGATTTTCTCGTTATATATAGTCTTGTACTTTATTGTAAATTGATTAACTTCACAAGCGCAGCGTTCACGCAACATGGACCCGTTCATACCCTACCTTGCTATCAATTACATGAATCGGTTCATTTCAAAGCAAGACATCCCGGTAAATGAACAATCTGGTTCTGAATCTCCTTCATATTTTGTTTTCATTTATATTCCTATACACTATGGAAATCGACAGCATTAATGGTGTAAAATATCTGAGCCCCATTATGCAGCAGGAAAAGCCGTGGATGGTGAGACTCCTCGCATTGTCATGCCTCTCTCTCGCTGCAAAGATGAAGAGCATTCCCTTCCTGCCCTCTGATTTCAAGGTAAAAGAATGTTTGATGTGAACTGTTTTACTCAAAAGGAACTATATTTTGTAATTAATCCTTAAACAATATAACAGGGAGAGGAGGATTGCTGCTTTGAGACGCAGGCAATAAATAAGATGGAACTTCTAATACTTGACGCTCTGGATTGGCGAATGAGATCATTGACACCTTTCCCATTTCTGTACTTCTTTCTATCCATTTTCCAACTCAAGGACCCACCATTGAGACAAGCTCTCAAACTTCGAGCAATAGAGATAATCTTCCAAGCCTATAATGGTGCGCTACTTCTCTTATAGTCATGCTCCTATTCTTTACTTCTTTACAATTTGCTGTTGAATAAAGCTCATCATGTGGTTATGTTCCTGATTTCATCACAGAAATTGAGCTTTTAAAGCAGAAACCCTCGATAATTGCGGCATCTGCGCTTCTTTCTGCTTCCTATGAGCTGTTCCCATTGCAATTCCCTTCTTTTAAAGCTTCGATTTTGACTTGTAAATACGTAAATAAAGTAAGTGAAAATAAATCTTTCTATATTTGGTTATCTATTTATCACGTTATCTCGTTCTTCCATGCTTATAACTCAAGGCTGTGGGTTGTAGGAGATCTTGATGAGATGCTTCAACGGGATGCAAGAAATGGTGGTTGAAGTGGAAAGGTGCGAGTCAACGTTAGATACGGTGGCGAGCATAAGGACACCAGTGAGCGTGTTGGACCGCGGTTGCACCCATTGGGAATGCGAGAATATCAACGACATGAGTCACAACACTGTGGGGACAGAAAATAGAGACATCAAGCGGCGGAAACTGAATGCATGGTGTCTGCTTCAAGAGAACGCAGATTAAGCAGAGCTGATCAGACTGAGGATAATAAATTCACGGGTGGGTGGAGCCCTCTGTACTACTCTGTTCTGAAAAAAAAACCAAAAAAGAAGAAGAAAACAGAACCAAAAGGAGGAAGGAACGGTGAGGCTCGTTCCCCGGAAAATAGAAGAATATTTTCAAATGGTTCTTGGGGTTTTATGTGTGGACTGGTTAGCTAGAAGGCATTTGACTGAGACCACATTTTAAAATTGAATACTCCGTCGTCTTCTTGGAGTGGGTGGAATATAATATCGCTAATGATTTTCTATTGGGGAAAATCAAAATAAGAGAGAAAAAAAATGGTAATGATTTTCTTCTTGTGTTAAGAAGGCAAGAACCCAAATGCACATCCTGGTCAAAGAGAAATATTTAAAAACTGGGAGAAGAGAGGAACAGCGTTGCGTACACGCAGCTCTCTCACCGATATCAATGTGAAGAGCGAAGTAATCTTTGGTAAATTCTCTTCGACGGAACATAATTCCAACGAGTGTACATATTCTGGAAAAAGAATTTTTCTAAATTGCATCTCAAGGAAAAACTTCTCCAGTTCAATGACCTTATGGGCTTGAACTTATGGGCTTGAATGCAATTGGGAGTAAGAGTCGCGGATTATCCATATATTGGGTTTCGGTCATGCTTTGCTATTACTGCTCTCGTTTTTTTTTTTTTTTTTTTTTAGGCTTTATGGTTAGGTTGAATTGAAGTATTTTAAGCTACAAAGAAAACGTTTTCCTTTGGCTTTAAAAGTTGCCATACTTTCATATAATTTCCAGACTCTAATCTTAATCAAATAAGGGATACAAACTTTTTAAGTCATGTAATACCCGGAATTAGGAGACCAAGTGCCAACGGGTAGTCAACGACTTTGCGAGTCCTACTACCTAATTTTTTATTTATTTTTATGTTTATTAGTATATGCAATACAATTACAAGTGCTTGATTTTTCTTAATATTTTACCTATAAGAACATACTATTAAGGAAGAATTTATTGAGATTCCTCTGCCAACTAAGACCCAACGGCAAGTGATGTTCCCCAGACTCTACTACAAGTGCATGGGTCATGACAAATAGAACAGGGCAAAAAGAGTATTGTTTCCATAAGGAAGAGATTCATGTACCAATTTATAAATTTTTCTATATTATTTTAGACGATCCTAAATTGATGTGACTGACTGCAAATTCTTTACCTGAAAAATCAAATATGAAGGTTCCTAAGTCTTGGATTTCATCAATTGAATTTCTTCAATGAGTTTAGACCTGGTTGCTTTGATTAATGTTTTGCTAATTGCAATGACCGAATTTCCTTTTTCTTGTAATATCCTCTTTCAAGATATAACTATAAAAACACTTATTTCTCTCCATAAAATGCTCAATAGGAGGAGTGAGGTAACCCCTTATAAAGTTTAGGATGAGTTTGTCCCTAAGCTGTGTGAGGCTTCTCAACATGCCTCCTCACATGTGGGCCGGTATTTCAGGTACCATCATCGTGGGTAGGTTGCAAGAGTCTATCATCGGTCATAGGTTAACCTACTTTAATACCATATAGAAACACTCATTTCTCCTCATAAAAAGCCTAATAGCAGGAGTGTGGTAACTCCTTATAAAGTTTAGGATTAGTTTGTTCCTAAGCCATGTGGGACTTCTCATCAATAACAACTATACCTATATCAATCCTATGTTTACTGTCGTGATCACATAAATTAATATAAATTCATTATACTCTGTGGAATTCTTGAATGTATGCCACAAAGATGTGTATTTATTTCTAAACTATACTGCCAAGGTTTGATAAATTCATGAACTAATATTGAATTTCAACTTTCATTACTTCATTCAACATCTTAAGCATGCAGTTCATAGTTAGTAAATTGTAAGAATGAAAATCAAAATCATCCATTTGCAATTAACAAAGGGTATCCAATACAACCATACTCAAATCATATCCAAAAACCAATGACTACATCCTAGCCCTAGAATAAGAAAACTAGCAAATCATAACTAATAAAATAATCCAATTATTTCTCAAATATAAGTTCGAATTCAACATTCTTAATAAAAATTCAGCAACTAAAACTAGAGAAAGAGAAAAAGAAGTCTGTAATTATAGAAATCATGAGTTTCGTTCTTCCTTCAGAATTACGGCTCTTCCTTCATCATCATTTCTCAAATTCGTGCCAATGATATGAAGAAATTCATTGGTCTAACTCATTTCATAAAACTGGTTCTACAAGAGATGATTGCTCATTTCTTATAAACATGCCCAAGAATTTGTCCACAAGCAATGTGAGATTATTCCTCAACACCTTCCCTCACATGCAAGCTATTAATTTTTTCGATTCTTATCACAGGATAAGTAGTGTAGGTCCCCAAATGTCCTGTGGTAGGCTCTAATACCATGAAGAGATTCATGGGTCTAACCCATCTTATAAAACAGGTTCTTCAACAGATAATTGCTCATTTCTTATAAACATGCCCAACGCTTTATTCACAGGTAATATGAAATTATTCCTCAACATGATATGCTTATATATGGTAGAAAAGAAACCCTAATGTTTTCATGATTCCCCTAAACAAATCGCCTACATTTTAAGACTTATCTTGGCAACAAAGTATGTGCTTCAGGAGTCTGAATTTCGAAATCCTTCTTACATATAAAGTTGGAGCCCTTTAAAATAGCTTTTCAACCCATCAAGAATCACATAAATCGGATATGTGAGCAGAAAGTTATGGTCAAAATAATAAAGTATGTCTAGGTTGTCTCTAGCGCATTTCAGATTTGAATTTCTTGTGGACTCCTATGATTTTTTTTCTTGATCCAAATTATTCTCAAACCCTCTAGAACTTTTCCTTTTTAGAACCCTCCTTTCATATCTATAGGCCATCCAATCCATTCAAAATTGATTCTTTTTTTAAATTTTAAAACAAAATATTTCTCCCATATCTACTATTGAAAATCCAAAATTCTTGGCTGACCGACTTGCAGCTGGATTTATAGCATCAAAAAAACACATTTTGGAGTTGAGTCATTTGCTAAAGTTTTATATCCCATTTTCAGCTTTCAAACACACTTAAGCTTGCTTTATTCTGACTTCTAGAACTCCAAATACAAGTTGGAAGCCAAAACAAAGTATGGGTTGCAGTAAACTTCTGGACAGATTCAGAATTCTATGTTTCTACTAAGTTTTGAACTTCCAAATGGTAGAATTGGATTTTACGCTCTTCATAAAAATTTTAGGCCTACGTCTTAGCTTTCCAAAATCCAAACAACACTGAAACCAAGGTCTGTAGCTCCAGTTAGAATCCAAAAACCAAACAGTATTCTGGTTTGACTAGACCAGACCAACTAGGATTTGCTCTCTAAGCCTAGCCCGATTTCTGCATCTTCACATCATCCCAATTTCAACCTAATTCAATAATTAAACACCTGCAAAATATCAAGAATTTTTAAGAATTAAATAAATGTAAAAGACACCTAAAATTCTAGAAAGCCGAGTTAAGAAATATACAAAACACTCTGAATCAAAACAATTAGAACTAAAAAAATGTGTGAAATAAATTCCCAAATCAAATACCCCCAAACTTAAATGTTTGTTTGTCATCAAGCAAAAGAAAAGCCATAAAATAAAGGACAATAACCATAGTTAGGTTCAACTCATCTCACCCAAAGGACCTATCATGCAAACATCAAATCTTCAACTTAGTACATAAACAATAGCAGATAAAGGAAAACTCAGTATACTCACATTCTTTTGTTCGAATATCCATGCATAATTTCAAAGTCAATCATATTTATCATATGCAACCAACACAATTTAATCATGTAACAACTCAACCTGCAATCACCCTTTTTCACTACCACGAACAAGGAAGTAAACTAGAGAGATATATATATTTTTTCACTATTTTTCTCAATAACATTTATTCTTTGTCTTTAAGTTGTCACTCATCTTTTGACACGAACACAATCATTTGTGATGGATGCACTCGGTTACTCAACAAGTCACACACTTAAAGTGCTTTAGCATACTTATATTCCAGGTTGCTGTTTGACGTAAAGGTAAACATTGGTAATGAATACCCCTAGTTACTAAGCAACTCAAAACATTGGAGTAGATAGAACTTCGTACACATTTATTTATTCAACTGTCTAATCATTATCTCTCTACTTACTTAAATCTTGTTGAGAATTAGATCAAAGGGGATAATCACAAGAAAAGCATCACACTCATCTTTTATGCATAGTCACACAACTCACACAACTTTGCAAGGAAATGTGTACTTCAATAATCCTAAAGAAAACAAGTATGGTTAATCTTGCTTTATAAGATATCGTCTATCCTAAATAAAAATACAATGCTTAACACAATAAAGAACCCAACAGTGTAATGTTGATCCTAAATAAGTCTAACATAAAAATCTAGTTTGGAAGACATGGATATGATCACCAATTAACTGGCATGAATGTGAACAAACCAGAATTTCGAAGAAAAAAAAATTTCTTTCTTAAACAAACATAGCCAGCACTAACATTCAGCATAATCAAATATCCACTCCTCCAAACTTAATTTTCACATTGTTCTCATTGTGAAAGGAAACAAAAAATGGAAGACTACTATTCCCCTTTTAGTAAGGTTGAACGCAACGAATGTTCAATTGAATTGAACACAAACTAACTTCTTGCTTGATTTTTCCGAACCTACACAAAATAACCAAAAGAAGGAGGTCACAACTATCTTTATTAAAAAAAAAAAAAAAAAAAGCCTTCAATAAAAATAATAACTAAAACAAAAGAAACGCTTGTTTATAGTCATTAGCTTGACTTCTACACCATCAACCATAGGTAGGATTCTTCAATGAGTAAGTAACTCCTTTAGGAACCACATTACCAGCAAGATAAGGCTTCAAACGTTGCCTATTAACCTTGAATGCACTAGTGACCTCACTAAACACCTTAACAGCACCATATGGATACACTTTTGTTACTGTAAATGGGCCAGACCACCTAGACCGAAGCTTGCCTGAGAATAGCTTAAGTCTTGAGTTGAAGCGTAACACCTGGTACCCAATTTTGAAGTTTTTAATTTGAAGATGCTTGTCATGCCAATTGTCTTTTTCTTGTAAATCCAAGCATTTTCATAAGCATCCAACCTAAACTCCTCCAACTCACTCAACTGTAACAATCTCTTTTCTCCCGCAGCTTTCAAGTCCATGTTCAGCTCCTTAATTGCCCAATAGGCCCCTATGTTCCAATTCAACTGGTAAGTGACAAGACTTTTCAAAGACGAGTCTGTAAGGAGACATAACCAAAGGTGTCTTGAAAGCTGTTCTATAGGCCCAAAGTGCATCATCTAACGTATTCGCCCAATCCTTCCTTGAAATGCTCACAGTTTTCTCCAAAATTTGCTTCAATTCCCAAATTTGATAGTTCCACTTGTCCATTTGTTTGAGGATGATAGGCAAGTGCCACTTATGAGTAACCCCATATTTCTTCAATGAAGCCTCAAATGACTGGTTACAAAAATGGGAGCCTTCATCACTAATAATGGCTCTCGACACACCAAATCTTGAAAAATATTTTTCTTCACAAATCTCATCACCACTCGAGAGTCATTAGTCTGAATTGCAATAGCTTTAACCCATTTAGACACATAATCCACTACTACCAGGATGTACTAATTGTTGAAGGAAGAAGGAAATGAGCCCATGAAATCAATTCCCCACAAATCAAACGGTTCAACCTCCAAGATATTGGTCAAGGGCATCTCATTCTTTTTTAAAATGAGGGGGAATAATGCCACTCACCAAATAGTTCACCAAATCAGTATACTAGGGGATGACTGAAACTGCCAACAACTGCTCATCTGAAAAGCTTTCATTAATGGGCACCTCATCTACTCTTGATTGCCCCTTTAATCTAGGCAAGTGATATGCCACCTCATTCTTCATGCCTCTCTTGTCTCGAATCTCAAGATCAAATTCTTGAAGCAACAACACCCACCGAATCAAGTGCGGTTTGGCATCTTTCTTTTTCAGCAAATACTTGATTGTCGAATGGTCTGTATATACAATCACATTGGAACCTACAAGATAAGATCAAAACTCGTCAAAAGCAAACACAACCATAAGCAATTCTTTTTGAGTAATTGCCTAATTAAACTGTACATTATTTAAAACTCTACTAGCATACTATATAACATGCAACTTCCTATCTTTTCTCTAACTGAGAACAGCACCCAAAGTGAAATCATTAGCATCACACGTTAGCTCAAAAGGTAAACTCCAATCTGGTGCTGCCATAATTGGTGCTAACACCAACTCTTGCTTCAACTTGTTAAAAGCATTCAAACAGTCATTATCAAAATCAAACACAACATCCTTATTCAACAGATTACAAAGAGGTTTAAAAATTTTAGAAAATCCTTAATAAAACGCTGGTAAATCTTGTGTGACTAAGGAAACTTCTAAATCCCTTAACATAGGTAGGTGATGGCAATTTTTCAATAAGTTCTATTTTTGCCCAGTCCACATCAATACCTCTTGATGAAATTTTGTGGCCTAAAAGAATACCTTCTTGCATCATAAAATGGCATTTCTTCCAATTCAAGACTAAATTAGTTTCCTCACAACGCTACACAACTCAAGACAAGTTATCTACACAACTATTAAAAGAAGATCCAAAAACAGAAAAATCATCCATGAAAACCTCCATGATCTTTTCAACAAAATCAAAGAAAATAGCCGTCATGCAACGTTGGAATGTAGCAGGTGCATTATACAAATCAAAAGGCATCCTACTGAATGCAAAATACATATACCCAGCAAGTCTCTCAAGTACCTGATCGAGAAAAGGTAAAGGAAAATGATCCTTACAGGTAACACTATGAAGTTTCCTATAATCTATGCGGACTTTCCACCCAATTACTGTTGCAGTGGGAATTAATTCATTATTTTCATTATGCACCACAGTCATTCCACCCTTTTTAGGTACTACCTAATCCATGAACTATCAGATATAGGATCTACATCTAACCATTTAAGAACTTCAGACCTAACTACTTCTCTCATGTTAGGATTTAACCGTCTATGATTTTCAACAACAGGTTTATGGTTATTCTCCATTAAAATTCTATGCATACACAATGAAGGGCTAATTCCTCGAAGGTCTGATATAGTCCATCCTATGACTTTTTTTCTCAACCTCAAAATATGCATCAATTTGTCAAGTGGATCATTAGATGAAGAAGCACTCACAATCACATGCAAAGTATTATGGTCACCTAAAAAGGCATACTTGAGATTTGAGGGTAATGACTTCAACTCCAGAACTAGTGCTTGCATATTAGAAGGGGGAGGGAGTGGCTTACCTTTGCCTAGATCCTCAAAATGAATACCTCTCTGCTTCGGCTTAGGACATGTAGCCTCTAATGCACACGCCACTTATGCAACCTACAAATTATCATCTTTACTTGTCCCTACACTGACTAAACAAGTCTTGAGAGGTTCTTTTGTATTTTCAGCTCTAAAAGCCTCTCTGGTCAACTCATCTACAACATCAACTCGAAAAATATGATCAGTAAAGAAAGGATACTTAGCAACTTTAAATAAATTAAACTCTACCTCTTCTTCACCAACCTTCAAAGTTAGCCTACCATTCTTAACATCTATGATAGCTCCAACTATGGCTAGAAAAGGCCGGCCTAAAATAATAGGGATCTCGAGTCTTCTTTCATCTTCAACACAATAAAATTAACTGGAATGATAAACTTCTTTACCTTGATTAGCACATTCTCAAGAGCACCCAAATGATATTTCACCAATCGGTCAGCTAACTACAAAGAGATGGTAGTAGGCTTCAACTCCTTTAAGCTAAGCTTCCTAGACACAGATAAAGGCATTAGTAAAACACTAACACCTAAATCACACAAAACTTTAGAAAAAATAACATCACCTATAGTACAAGGGATAGAAAAACTCCCTGGATCTCTTAGCTTTGGTGGAAGCTTATTTTGGATAATGGCACTACATTCCTCCATCAATGCAATGGTTTCGAAATCCTCCAATTTTCTCTTCTTGGACATGATCTCTTTTAGGAGTTTTGTATAGACAGGAATCTCTGCTAAGGCATCTGCAAAAGGAATATTAATGTGAAGTTGCCTAAACACTTTCAAAAAATTCTCAAGCTGTTGATCAATTTTATTTTGCTTAAGCCTTTGAGGAAAATGAATGTGAGGGATATAAGGTTCGACTGGTGGTAGTGGGAATGGTATCATGGCTAGGTCCGAATTGGCTAACTGCCCCAATTGCATCTCCACATTTCTGTTGGAACTCGCCAACTGATCAACCTTTGCTTCTAGTCTCTCAAATCTCTTTGAACTAGCATTGGCTAACTTCTTGATAGTTATATCCCAAGGTTGCTTACTTTCTGGTTGGGATGGTTGTGGTTGGAAACTAGGAGGATGGAAAGTTCTAGAATTGCTACCTTGATCTTTTCATGAAAGGTTGGGATGATTCCTTTAGCCTGCGTTGTATGTGTTGGAATAAAGGTTGTTCAGTTGCTGTTGCATGTTAAAATTAGACACAAATTGGGCTTACTCTAGCTCCATACAATCAGCACTCATGTGAGCTCCTCCACAGCAATCACAACTCAATACAAGACTAGAAACAAAATTCACATTACTCAGCTTACCGAACATTGTTACCAGAGAATCTACCTTGGCATTCAACATGTTTATGCCATCTACATCGACATTGTTAGAGGCTATTTCTTCTAACAAATCATATGCCTCTTCTGTTGACTTACTCATTAAATTACCTCCTGCAGCTGCATTTATGATAATCCTGATTGAATGTGTTAATCCATTATAGAATGTCTGTACAATCAGCCAATCAGGAAGACCATGATGTGAACACTTCCTCTACAATTCTTCAAACCTCTCCCAGGCTTCATACAAAGATTCACCATTAAACTGAACAAAACTAGTAATATCATTTCTTAAGTTTGGCAGTCTTACTTGGGGGAAAATACTTACTCAGAAAAACTTGTGACAAGGCATTTCAAGTGGTGAAAGAGTTAGGCGCTTTGGAATTCAACCATGCCTCAGCTTTATCCTTTATAGAAAATGGAAAAAGTTGAAGTCGAAAGGCATTATCACTAACTCCATTCATCTTAATTGTATCGCAAATCTCCAAGAAATTGCCAAGGTGTGCATGTGGATCCTTAGCATGTCCTCCACCAAACTGCTCCTGTTACACCAACTGAATGAGACCAGGCTTAATCTCTAAGTTACTAGCATTGACTATAGGTCTCGCAATATTAGGTTGAGCATCATTGACATTTGGCACAGTATAGTCATGCAACAACCTCTGATTTTGGTTATCTGCCTTGGCTACTGCTTGTTCTTGTTCTAACTCCAATCTTTGTTTTCTCCTTAGTGCACGTAGGGTTCTCTCAATTTTTGGATCAAAAAGCTCTATTAGCTCACAGCTACGTGGCATGCACTAAATAAAAAAAAACATCAATTGACAAATAGAAACATAAAACAGCCTAAAAACTCTAGAAAATGATGGAATTTGGCCTTGAGAGGGTGGGGCCAATCTAAATGAATAAATGAATAACAAAACAGAATAATACAATCTAAATTTATACAGGAAATTATTTGTATTAATATTGAAAACAATCATCCCAAGAAACGACGCCAAAAACTTGATGATCCCTAGACTCTACCAAAAGTGCATGGGTCGTGACAAATAAAACATGGCAAAAAGAGTATCGTTTCCACAAGGAGGTGATTTAAGTACCAATTTATAAAATTTTCTATATTATTTACACGATTCCAAATTGATGTGGCTGACTGCAAATTCTTAACCTGAAAATCAAATATGAAAGGTTCCTAGGGCTTGGATTTCATCAATTGAATTCTTTCAATGAGTTTAGACTTGGTTGCTTTATTTAATGTTTTGCTAATTACAATGACCGAATTCCATTTTTTATGTTATATCCTCTTTCAAGGTATAACACATATACTTATATTAATCGTATGTCTATTGTCGTGATCACAAAAATTAATATAAATTCATTATACTCTGTGAAATTCTTGAATGTAGGCTACAAACGTATATATTTATTTCTAAACTATACTGCCAAGGTTTGATGAGCTCATGAACTAGTATTGAACTTTAACTTTTGTTACTTCAGTCAACATCTTAAGTATGCAATTCATGGCCAGTAAATTACAAGAATAAAATCTGAAATCATCCAATTACAATTAACAAAGGGTATCCAATACAATTATACTCAAATCATATCCAAAATTCAATGACTACATCCTAGCCCTAGAATAAGAAAACTACCAAATCATAACTAATAAAATAATCCAATTATTTCTCAAACATAAATTCGAATTCAACGTCCTTAATAACAATTCAACAACTAAAACTTAGAGAAAAAGAAATCATGAGCTTTGTTCTTCCTTTCAGAATTACGGCTCTTCCTTCAATCCTTATCTCTCAATTTCATGCCAATGATATATTTATATAGGGTAGAAAAGAAACCCTAATGTTTTCTTGATTCCCTTTTAAAAAATAGCCTAACTTTTAGGACTTATCATGGCAACTGCGAATGTGCTTCAGGAGTCTGAATTTCGAAATCTTTCATAGAGACAAAGTTGTAGCCCTTTAAGATAGATTTCTAACCCATTAGAAATCGCATCAATTGGATATGAGAGTAAGAAGTTATGGTGAAAACAGTAAAGTATGTCCAGGCTATCTCCTAGTACATTTCAGATTTGGATTTCTTGTGGATTCCTTCTATGATTTTTTTTTCTTAATCCAAATTACTCTCAAACACTCTAGAACTTTTTCTTTTTAGAACCCTCCTTCCATATTTGCATGCCATCTAATCCATTCAAAATCAATTTTCTTTTCAATTTTTAAAACAAAAGATTTCTCCCATATCTGTTACTGAAAATTCAGAATTCTTGGCTCACCAACTTCCAACTAAATATAGAGTATCAAATGACACATTTTAGAGTTGAGTCCTTAAAGAAAGTTTTAGATCACATTTTCATATTTCAAATGCACCTAGGCTGCTTTACCACAACTTCTAGAACTCCAGATACATGATGAAAACCGAAACAGGGTCTGGCCTGTAGTAAACTTTTGGACAAATTGGGATTTCTTCGTTTGTGCTAAGTTTTGAACTTCAAGACGGCAGAACTGGGTATTGGTCTCTTCATAAAAATTTTAGACCTATGTCTTAGATTTCCAGAAAGCCAAACAACACTTGAAGCAGAGGTCTATAACTCCAACTAGAACTCAAAACCTGAACAGTGTTCTGGTTTGACTAGACCAGACCAACTAGGATTTGCTCCCTAGGCCTAGCCCGATTTCTGCCTCTTCACATCATTTCAATTTCAACGTAATTCAATAATTAAACACTTACAAAATATCAAGAATTTTCAAAAATTAAATAAATATAAAAGATACCTAAAATTCTGGAAAAACGAGCTAAGAAACATACAAACACTTTGAATCAAAACAATTAGAACTAAGAAAATGTGTGAAATAAATTCCCACATCAGCAAGCATGATCTTTGGGCAGAATTTGTGCTAAATAGAGTCAAGGAACTGATTTTGTAAACTTCATAGCATTATATGTTGTAACTTTCCTTACTGAGATTACTTTGTTTTGTATATATCATATTATGAATAGCAATGAAGGGTTTGCAAAATTTCAATAACCAAAGCAATGTTATTTCTTCACATGGTATCAACAGAGCCACTCTCTAACAAGACCTTTACTTCATCCTCGGCAATGACTTCTCCTATTGCGTCCTCTCTTTCATCACCTTTTTATTATCCCATTATTACTATTAACGCTGCCACCACTACCAATGAAAAACTCACTCCCTCTACCTTCCTTCAATGGAGAGCCTAGTTTGAAGCACTACTCATTATCTCATGAACTTTGTCACCGGTGCTCTTCCCTGTCCTACCATTGATGAAGAAAACCCTGCCACCTCCAAAGCAGTGAATTCCCACTCGATTCGCCAAGACAAATTAATCCTTCATGCCTTTATTGCTTCCACTTCCACTACCATTACCCCTCTATTTGCTTCTTGCAAAATGTCTCATGAGGCATGGACCACTTTCACCCGTCTCTATGCGGGTAAATCTCGAACACGTGCGAGGTAGTTAAGGGAAGATCTCAAGTTAACCACCCCAAGGAACATCGGACCACTCTCAGCCACCACAGAAAGCACCAATCAGCCCAACCTCATCGCACCCACTCCCTCTGGTAAGTCGTTGCCGTCGCACTCTACCTTCTCTCTCTCTCGGTTTCTTCTCGACTTGGCAGAACTCTCTCTCCCTCTCACGGTGCCACACCACCACAGGGACCACCCAGTCACATCGCCAGCCACTCCAGATCCGCCGTCGCCGTAGCCTTTCCTCGGTGATGAGCTACAAAGTGAGATTCAAGAAGAAATGCAACAAGGTAAGTAATTTGTTCACAAATTAAGATCATCACAATTCAGTTTATATAGATTATTATTAGCGCCAATTCTTTGACAATCATTTTTTTTATGTACCACTCATATCATATGTAAACATGTCATCTAACATAGCATACAATCATGTCATTCTGCATCATGTTCACATTCAAAAATTATAATTATGTATGTATTATATCATGCATCTCATGAGCATAAGACACGTAAGCTATCTTAAGTTCAAGTGCAAGATAAAATAAGATCAACTAATCAGATGGCCATTCAGATGCATGGTACCAATGCAGTTCAGATCAGGGTGGATGTGCAAGCCATGGACTCAAGCATGGTCCACCATAGTATGCTAAATACTATCAGCGACTCCCCTTGCTACAGCGGGACGTGGGGCCGGTGCAACCTCGCACATAGGGTTAAGTGTGTTAGCCAATCAGATTAATCCATTAAGTTATATCAGCTAGTTAATTTAGATAAAACTGTCATGCATAGCATAAACATCAATATGAACAATCATGAATTTTAAGCTCTCAGCATGAAAACTTTTATGAAAACCTTTGTTTAGTATGTTAATGTTGTGATAGATTTCCTGTTGAGTATTCGATTCATTTTAGTTTATTTTCATATTTTAATCACCAGGATGGGGATGATGATTACGAGCAGGCAGGCCAGGATTAGAATGAGCAGTTGATTTAGTTTCAAACCTTCTAGAATAAAATGGCTTTTATGATATAACTTTTATTCAGTTTATTCATTTAATATTTTTTAGAAGACATTTTTATTAGACAAAGTTTTTTATGAAATAAATTCTAATTTCATTTATTAAATATAAGATCTCTTGCCAAGTTTATTTTATGAAAAGTACGTGACACTCCTAACCTACGGGAAGGGGGTGTTACACTACTCAAAGACGCATGTGAGGATGGCGTGTACCCTTTGCCGGCGACATTGGCCACAGTCTCCAAACATGCCATTGCTTACGTTCATGAATATAACACGGTCGATGGTTGGCAAAATCGGCTTGGACATCCTTCTTTAAAAATTGTCCATCATCTTATTCGTGTTTTTTATTACCTATGACTAAAAGTGGAAATTCCTCCATATGTACATCATGTTCTCAAAATAAATCCCATCGACAACCTTTGTAATCTCATGGTTTAATTAGCACAACACCACTGGAATTGATTTATATAGATGTTTGGGGTCCCTCTCATCATATTGGTCTTGATGGTTCAAAATACTATCTTATATTTATTGATCATTATACCAAATATATCTGGCTCTATCCTATGTCCCATAAATCAAGTGCTCAAACTATTTTTCCATAATTCCGACATCTTGTCGAAAATATATTTAACACCACAATCAAGAGCCTATACTCTGATAATGGAGGTGAATACATTACTCTTAAATCTTACGTATCTATTCATGGCATCAGTCTGAAAGACGGCATCGTCATCTTGTTGAAACTGGGCTCACCCTTCTTACTGATGCACATATGCCTCTTTCATACTGGCCATATGATTTTCAAACTGCCACATATCTCATCAATCGAATGTCAACTTCAAAGTTAAACAATAAAACTCCATTTGAGATGTTTTTTAATTAGACCCCAAACAATATGAAGCTTAAGCAATTTGGTTGTCTTTGTTATCCCTTAACCAAGCCGTGCGTTTTTGTGTGCTATTCCCTTACCCAAAATCCCAAAATGCCTATCGCTATCTTGAGCCCAATACCCAACATCTTTATCACTCAAAGCATGTCTTATTTGATGAAAATAATTTTCCTTTATCTCAACCAAAACTTAATCTCTTAGAGACCTCCAACTCTTTCGTGCAAAACTTGGACAAACCACCTGCTGCGATGATTCCCTTGCTGACAGCTTCTTTCGCACCATTACCAATGCCTGAAGCACCAGATCTGGGTACCATAACTCCCGCGTCGCCTTTGGGGGAGTCCTCTTTGACGCTGAACCCTCCTCAAGTAAGTGTGTCTTCCCCTTATTCTTTAATTTCACCTGCAAGTCATCCACAAACTATTCTTGCAAGTCATGAATTTGAGGACCTCAACAAATTACATCTCGCACATACACGATAGTAAACCATTCCATGAACAATATTTACAAACCCAAAAAATCGTTTTTGGTCACCAAGCATTCCATACCCTCTTCCTTGGAACTAACTAGTGTCAATCAAGCACTCTCTAATTCTCGATGGTGTGATGTTATATCCTCTGAGCTCATTGCTCTTATGCGTCATGATACTTAGCAACTGGTTCCACCTCCAGAGGGGTGCAACCTTATTGGATGCAAATGGTATTTTCGGGTAAAGAGACTTGCTGATGGTTCCATTCACAAATTTAAAGCAAGACTTGTGGCCAAAGGCTTCAATCAAAGGCCAGGACTTGACTACAATGAGACTTTCAGTCCTGTAGTTAAACCGGTCACAATTCGCACTATTTTATCTCTTGTTGTGATGCAAGGTTGGCTATTAAGACAGCTCGACGTAAACAATGTTGCTCTCCATGGTCATCTTACGGAAGTGGTTTACATGACTCAGCCTCTAGGCTTTCGGGATCCAGCGAGACCTGACCATGTATGATATCTTCACAAAGCTATATATAGCCTTATACAAGCACCTTGTGCTTGGTACTCTGCTCTCAAACAGGTACTAATGAAATTTGGTTTTGTCAATACTAAATCTTATTCATCATTGTTTGTGTACGATACTGGTTCCATACTTGCCTATTTTTTGGTATATGTGGATGGTTTGATTATCCACATATAAATTTGTACCAATCATGGATGGCGTTGAGGTATCATTCAACGACTCTAACTCAAAGACATGCAATGACTCTAACTTTGTGGCAAGCATCATTCAACAGCTTGGCAATAAATTCTCTCAAAGATTTGGGGCCCCTGCATTTTTTCTTTGCGTTGAGGTCATTGCTACTAGTCATGGTTTGTTTCTAACTTAGCACAAATACATCCATAATCTCTTGGCTTGAACTCGCATGGATGGCGCCAAGGATGTGACCACACCATTGTCTACATTTGTTTCATTAAAATTGGTTGATGGCTCCTATTCTGTAGAATCTACAGAATATCGCTGAGTCATTGCAAAAAGCAGTGCATCATTTCAAGGTGATCCACAGAAGTCGAATATAGGGCCCTTGCCACTGTTGCCTCTGAGTCTATGCGGATTTTATCTCTATTTAGTAAAATGAAGTTCTTACTACCAAAACCGCCACTGCTCTTGTGTGACAATCTCGGTGCCACTCATCTTAACTTCAATCCTGTCCAACATTCACGAATGAAGCACATTCAAATTGATCTACATTTTGTTCATGACTTGGTTCACAAAAGTGCACTCAATGTTCATCATGTTCATACAAATGATTAGCTTGATGATCTACTTACAAAACTACTCTCACATTAACATATAGATCATCTAAGGGACAAGATTGGCCTCACTGATGGTAGTCCGTTCTTGCGGGGGCATATTAAGGAAGATTTTACTGAGATTTCTCTGCCAACAAAGACCCAACGACAAGCGTGATCTCTTGGTAGAATTTGTGCTAGCTAGAATCAAGGAACTAATTTTGTAAATTTCATAGCATGATATGTAGTAACTTTCCTTACTTAGATTACTCTATTTTGTATATAATCAGATTATGTATAGCAATAAAAGGTGTGCAAAACTTCAAGAGCCAAAGTAGTGTTATTTCTTCACACATACTTATTCAATCATATGGGTTTATTAATCGAATAAAATTATGGAACATAAAAAATAAACTAATAACCTAGAATGAAACTTTAACCTTTTGTCAGGAGGGACCACAAATTCAGTTGGGACATGTAATTTATTCGACAATACTATGGTGCACACACCAAATATGTACACTAGTGCAATTGGTCTTTTTCTTTTTCTTTTTTTCTTTCAAGTATTTTTTAAACATCGTTAATTATTAAGAAAAACAATAAAAAAAAATACAAATTCACTAATAGCCAATTCCTTAACCACTAAGAAAAATTAAAAAATTAAAAACAATATAAGTGAGTACATTTGAGAGTCATGCGAGCATTTTCCATAATTTATTATCCATTTGATGTTAAAAAATTAAAGAGTAGGGGATAGTGGCTTACCTTTTGGGTGAAAGTATATTTATCTCGTAAGATGAAATTGTTATCTTGTTACTCTGTACAATCTTATAAAAGGTAAAAAATATTCACATTTAATTAAAGAGAATATAACTCTGTATGTGCGTATACATCTATATATGTGTGTGTGTGTGTGTGTGTGTAATCTACATATATAGATACATATAACTCCATCAAATCCAAAACTCTGAGTAACACAAATACAAATTTAACCCACGTCTAAAGTGCCTAAATTCAATAGCATTAAGAAACAATAAGAACTGAGCAAGTCAATATAATTAATGTTTAGAGTGAACTTGTGATTCTTCTCTCTCCTATCTCCTTCAAGAAGATAAAGGAGAAATTAGGTGGTTACACGGATTCCTTGTTGGGTTAGTGAGCCATAGTCACCAGTCACCTCCCTGGGTAGTGGTGGAGCAATGGAAGTTTTGGAGGAGAAATGGGAGAGGTTACAGCTAACTGATGAAGAGGTTATAGCTGACTGATGAAGAGGTTCCGTGTATCCAAGTGCTAGAAGGCATCTCTGATGAGGTCAAGAACAAGAGCGATCGAAGCTTAGTGGAGAAAAGTTTTCTTTGAGAGGAATATTGGTAAGGACATAATTGGTACAGCTATGGCAAAGCACTAGAAAGTGAGTAAGCCAAGAACATTTCAAGAGGTAAGAACAAATACCTTTGTGATTACTTTTGCTACACAAGCAGAAAAACAAAGGGTCTGGAAAGGGAATCCTTGGTTGCTTGATAACACTCTCGTTATACTCAATCTACTCGATGGATTCACTCAAATACATAAGATAAGGTTTACCCAGGAGATTTTTTTGGTTCAGGTGCATGGTCTACCGTTGGCTTGCATGACAAGAGAGGGATGAAGATTGGTTGGGTGGTTAATGTTGATGTGCAAGAAGATGGGTGTGGGTGAGGTAATTTTCTTATGGTCCAAATTGTTATAGATTGTGAGAGGAAGAACCATTTGTTTATGAGTGCCCCTAAATATATGAAAATTTATCCCGAATTTATTTCTCGTGTGGAAGGTTCATTCATGGTTCTTAGGGATGTTTGGGTAGGGAGAATCAAGAAAGGGATCGACATGTGGGAGAAGCTCGATTTGGGTCATGGCTATGTGCTGACCCACATATGAAGAAGAAAGCTGGAGTGAGATATAAGGGACAGGATGATTATGGTTTTAGAGGAACACAATAAGAGGAAAAGTGGGCTGGAACTAGAAGTAGGGTTGATCAAAATTTTTGAGCTTCGAACTCTGTTCGAGTTCCTACTCCGATGGGGTCGAAATTTGTAGAATTCGAAGTTAGAGTTGGAATTACTCCAACTCCAATAGTCGGAGTTCAGAGTTGGAGTCAGAGCCCATGTGGGCTCCAAACTCTAACTTTTTTGTAAAAATTGGATTTTTTTTTATTCCAGGTAAAGTTCGCTCGAGTGGCGCTCGAGTGTGGCTTGAGAAAATGTCACATAGATTGTTCGCTCGAGCCATCGCTCGAGTGTGGCTAGAGCAAATATAATACAGATTGTTCGCTTGAGCCAATTTTTTACTCAAAGCTCCGAACTCGACTCCAATCGAAGTCAGAGTCGGAGGGGGTTTTGACCTCTGACCCAGTTGGAGTTGGAGGTTGGAATCGGAGTCGGAGTCGGAGCCCATCCCTAGCTAGAAGGGAGTGTGATAGGAGTCCTAAGTTCAGTACTGGTTCATTGGAGGTGGTTAATTGGAAGAGGGTGATGGGGGTGGAAGGGAAAATAGTGAAGGAGATGTCAGTAAAATATGGGGAGTATGAAAGTCTATAACAAAGTGTGGGGATGGAAGTTTAGTATGTGAAGCGTTGAGATATTCAACACAAGTTACCTACCCCCATTCATGACAAATAAAGATGCAATGTAACTAGTATACATCTAACAATATGCAATATTAGCAGCAAATAATTTTTTCTTGAGCAATATTATGCACCAGATATAACATATCGCAAATTAATATAAGCAAACTTCATAAACATACAATAAGTGACGTCCAAAAGTTACAATAAGTGACTTCCAAAATGTCTCTAATGTCATTGTACTGGAGATGGGGCTCTTCACATACATAATAAAGCTAACATAATAATGACTAGGCTAGCCTAAGGAATAGCTTGCGCAACTCGGTTAGGATAACCGTAATCATATCCAAAAATTGGAGCATCGACGTGATAAGCTCCTCGTGGTTATGCTGCGTTCTAGTTGAGCTCATCCAGATGATCCTCCGCAGGTCCTCCTACTCCTGACACATGGTGTACCATTCAGGTATAATGGTAGTTGGGATTACCAAGTGAGATTTGATTACAAATCTTTGCAAGTTAACAACCAACTTAAACTAACAATTTACTAATGTATGCACGACAGTAAAGACATGAATGCTAACGTCAACATGAGTCAACGTGACATGACTTGGCAAATAACATGACATGTGTCTACATAACTTGAACTGAAATTGACGTGAAAATAAACATGATATGAATTGAAACTAAACTAAACTTGAAACTGAACATGAACTTGGAATCTTGTTCCCAATAATAAACTAGTTAATTAAATATGACATATGAATTCTACATAGTTCCCATTGAGCCATGTGCCCCTTTTGATACCACATCACATCATAGATATCTGCACCAGTTGTGAAATCGTTAACATATGAATTACGCCACATGTATCTGCAATTGCTGTGAGTACGTAATGTATGCATTCCGTAACAAGTATCTGCACCTACTTGAGTGCGTATAACATGAACGTGAACCGTGTTTGGCACCATTGGCGTTGGTGCCTAACTTCTCTCTAACAACCTACTTAGGCCACATTTGAAGCCTGCTGACGATATTTTGTCAACCCAAGGAATTTTACACTAGTTTAAACACACAAGCATAAACAATGGAGTTCCACTAGGATATTACCTCATCATAGTACTTAGGGTCATGATAAACATAGAATACTCAACTGACTTGGAAATAATATTGTTCATGACAAACTCCAATCGTGACATAACGTGGTGTGAAAGGAAATGGCAAATGACATGTCATGTCATGTCATGTAAGTATGATAAAAAAAACTTGGCATAACAAGTCATGCAACAATAAATATGACATGACGTGTAACAGATAGATTATGTACTTGAAAGGAAAACATAGCATGACTTAACTTAACATGTATATATGTATATATATATATAGATATATATACCTAACCAACATAAATGATGGTTCTTTACCACCATACATATACAAGTATCTCGAGAGTAAGTTAGAGGGCAACTTACAATAATTGAAGTGCGACATAAACTAGCACGAATTAACGTAAACTGAAAGGAAATATTTATAAGAGTTAGAAACTCCTCGTTAACAAACTTATAAATGTAAAATTACTGACTGAAAGTAGAATTACCATTTTACCCCTCTACTTGTAGGAAAATGGTCATTTTATTCCTAATTTAAGGATTTTGCATCCTAACTCCAAAACTCACTAAAAATTACATTCCTCATGTAAATTTTTTCCTCGATCTAAATATTTAGTCAAAAAAATTTAATACACAACACTAATATAAGAACTAGGCTTAGGCCGAAACATGCTAGGGCTAAAGCCTTGATTTTTGCTGCAATTTTATCCAACTTCAAACCACATATTCAAACCAATTTAGTAACATCTAAAGATCAGGTTCTATGTATTAACATCATGCTAAGAACATAAAACATATGCATTAAAAAAATCACAAAATTCTCATGACAAGAAAACTACCAAAACAGAGGAGGTTTGGATGGTGAATTGAGATGAGATGAAAGTTAAAAGTTAAATAAAA
Organism: Pterocarya stenoptera; assembly: GCA_003123785.1. Taxonomy (NCBI): domain Eukaryota; kingdom Viridiplantae; phylum Streptophyta; class Magnoliopsida; order Fagales; family Juglandaceae; genus Pterocarya; species Pterocarya stenoptera. Next base: position 227,909 of record QEOT01006723.1, read on the forward strand.
TATTGTTAGAATTTTATTTTTTACTATTAATATTTTTTTGAGATTTGAAAAAGTTAAATTGTGTATTATATTTTGCATGAAAATTTAAAAAAATTGTAATGATTAGATGAGATGAATTTTGATGCATTTGGAACTATTTCCTTTCCAATAACTCCCAGGATGACGAAAGTCCATAAATATATTTTTAACATGTTCATAAGGAAATCCTAAGAAATAGAATTCTTGAACAAACAAGTCACAGATCACAAAAATCACAAAACATCAAACAACATAATCAGTTTGCATACTAACTTCAAAAACCGAGTATCACATGCTTTGATTTTAGATCAAACCACTAGATCCAAATTTCTCATGAAATAAATCCTCAAGAAATAATATCATATACTTCATATTCAAGTTCAAAACATGATCTAAGAATTAAATTTAAGATCACAGGAAAAAATTGCATCAACACACAAAGCAAACAGTGAGCCTCAAGTTTATGTCGTAACCGAACCTTAGATTGAATAAAACTTCACTTCACCAAGATCAAAACCATTTATCCACAAAAATAACTTCCTAACATATACATCAAAGTCCTAAAGATCAACATATGTGAATATCAAGATAATAGGATCATGCTTCCATAACAAAAGATCAACACTTACTGAAAATAGAAACTATTTTTACACCTCTAGTTTCCAACTTTCTCATATCATGCAAAACTCTTAAGGCCCCATTTGGATAGTGAGATAAGAAGAGATAGTTTTAGATGAAAGTTGAAAGTTGAATAAAATATTGTTAGAATATTATTTTTTAATATTATTATTGTTTTGGGATTTGAAAAAGTTAAATTGTTTATTATATTTTTTGTGAGAATTTGGAAAAGTTGTATTGATGAGATGAGATAAAACCATTTCTGTATTCAAATGAGAGGCCTTAGTAAAAACTCTTAATATGTAACAAATTTAAATCCAACTTGCATGTTAATTTGTTAAATCTAAACCATAAAACTCTCATAATTTGTCTACTGAGAGGTACAAGTCCGTTGATGTGTGCAAGAGTTTGTACGAGACCAGATATTCCCAGTGCATTGGGATTTAAGAGTTGCTCTGCAGATGTGTTGATTAAGGGCGTTGTACGTGAGGAACTGAGGTTGTGCGCAACTTCAGTTGGTCTTGTAGCTTGAAAATAAGGGTTGTGAGTTGCAGAGGTGGATGATTACATGTTTGCGAGGCGATGGTGATGTGTTGGGTTCAACCAGTCTCCAGGTAGGAGATTGTTGGGTTGTGGAGCCTGGTTTTGTTGGCGTTAACTCGATTTGATGATTTAACCCAACAAGGTTGTGTTATGGGATTTTGACGAATTTTAAATCCTTGTGGGGATCTAAGGGCAACGTCCCCTGAAAAATTTTTGGCATTCTTTGCGATCGAAAACGCATCATGTAGAAAGTTTACTCAAGACTCACTTGACAGGTTGTTGGAGCGAAGCTTGGAAAGAGAGTTCACTCGACACTCGCTCGACGGGTCGCTTGAGCAAAGCTCGTACAGAGAGTTCACTCAAGGCGCGCTTGACACTTCGCTCGAGCGAATAATGCAAAAAAGTAAAAATTAGGATTTACGCTTTGTGACACTATAAATATGTCCTTAATGAACAGTTTAGTAAGCCCCAAATGTTCTTAATAGTGAGATTTCGCCCCAAAGTGTATTTTGTAATTTCTCAGCATAATAAAATCCTTTGCAGCTCTGTGCATATAGGCACATTACCTAGCCACGTTAATTTTGTGTCGTGTAATTGATTTGCTTGTGTTTGCTTCACTTTATTTGTCACCGTTGTGTGGTTTTCACAACAGCAAGTGCGGCCCTGTAGTGAAACTAGAATGGGCCACCCAAAGCACCTATCCTTTCTAGCAAGAGGGAGCACTAGGATTCTTGGAGCCTACTATTCAGAGTTCATTTTTGGACTTGAGAATGATCTTGTCGGGCTCGTGATGGGAAACATAATTGAGTTTTCTTCCATAAAGGAGACAATTATTTTCAATTTTTCAATCATCATCAAATAATATTTTGTTGCTTTGTATAAATCAGTATCAATTTAGCAGTATTATGTGTAAGATGCCCCAAGTATCATCCCATGTTAAAGTGCAACCATAGTTTCCCCGTTTTGCCATTCATCCTGTGGAAGAATCTGTGAGCTAGCTTGTGGTAATACCGCTCATGGGTGCTTGAGTTCTAATGCAGTGACACAGGTGGAACTCAGGCTTGTACAGAGATCAGTTTCTGTACTACGGCCTACAGTAATCGTCATTGGGAAGGTTTTGAAGTTTGTGTTAGGAGTCATCACCCCAAACCAGTTCTTGGTGTTGTGGTAATGCCACTAATGCACACGTGCAACAGTGCCACATTAGATTGGACCTTTATACATACTAAACACCAAATGTATTTGAGTAAAGGGACACAATTTCCTGTATCTCAAATCAACATTAGCAAAGATACTGTCACATGCCATGCATTTCTGCTTCAATTGATAAATCGACCCAAAACTCATTATAGGAACTATATGGATAATATATGGGGTCTTGGAGCCACACTGCTGTAGTTGGACAGACAAATCCAGGATCTGTCTCTGGCATGAATATGTCCTGCTCCTGAAATGATAGTGTCTGCTCCCATGAAGTTTGGAGCTCGTCGGATGTTTTAGATGAACCAAAATTATCCTCTATCGGTTGTTTTCTATCGATTTCAACAGTTGGGTCAGTGCTTGAAGATGATAGATCATAATCTGTTGACAGCTGCGACGACATCGGTATAATATCTCTAGTGCCATCCAAATTTGAAACTTCAGGGGCATCAAAAAGTAAAAGATCTTGAATCCCAGATGAATTATTGTTGTTAACATCAACAACCGTTTGTGGTACAGTTGTTGATATGGAATTGTTCTTGAGGCGCTTTTTCAAGTGCGTGTGCCAGTAATTTTTAATTTCATTGTCAGTTCTTCCGGGAAGCTTTGCAGCAATAGCAGACCATCTGAAACATATGAAACACAAGAAGGGCATTATAAACACCATAAGAAGTTCCAGGCTATATGTTGCTTTCATCACGGTTAAATGCTCTGAAATGATTCTACGATATCTTCAACATCAGCATTTCTTTAACAGGAATATAAGTCTAGAAGATTTGATCTTGAACTACCTACCTGGAGAGAGTGAGAGAGAGAGAGAGAGAACTCAATCTCCTTTGCCTCACATCTACCTTTACTCCATGTATTAATCATTGTGTCTATAGGGAGTTTCAAACATCGGTTCAATGAGAGTTTGAAACCAAGAATGCTTATAAATTCTTTGCTTGATCAACATTAGAGGCGCTATCTGAGTTCATATTACAAAAACAAAAGAGAAATTTGAAGCTGATCATCTACAGCCCCTCGGTTTTGTAAACAGTAGAACACCAAATAATGCTGCATTTGCCATCTCAGAGAAGATGTAATTTTGTGAAATTTGTTTTGGGTGATTTTGCAAAATCTAATTTATAAAAATTACTATTGTTATCTCTGAAGTAGTTCTAAAGACATTGGAAATTACTTAAATGGCCACTGTCCTCCCAGGAATATATGGCTTTTGTGGTATGGAATATGCAAATGTGCAATCAAAAAACACTGCTCCAATGAAGAAATCTTAAATACACCATTCGAGTGCTCACCGGTTTCCCAGCACTTCATGCCACTTGAGTATAGTTTCCTCGTCTTCCTCGCTGAAGTTTCCACGCTTAATATCAGGCCTTAGGTAATTCACCCAACGGAGCCTGCAACTCTTCCCAGACCTTGCCAAACCTACAAGAAACGAATGAAAGACAGAAAGAAAAGGATGATCAAAGTATCCTTCCCAGAATCATATTTACTCCAAAAAACACACCCGGATGACAAAGTTCATTGAAATTGAATTATGTTTATCTTTTTCCAACCAGCAGGTTTTGGCATCCGACTCCAATTCCAAATGCCGTATCGCTCAATGTAAGTTTTCAGCTTCTGATCTTCTTCAGGACTCCATGCGCCTTTTCTCTGAAGAATTTTCTCCCCATCTGGAGACTTCACCATCTCTGTCATTAGTCTAGTTTTTTTTGTTTTGAACTTCCACGCTTTGAAACGCTATAAATAGGTGCGTAATTAATTTGTATTTAATTCTCATAAAACTCTGGTTTCAAAGTAAAAGAACGCGTTCCGGGTTTAACTTTCAAGTGGCAATGATTTTCAAAGAAAGAGCAAGCATATATTCAAAGGTACGTCCCTCCAGTACGGGAATACCTCTTAGGGGTAACATTAAAAACTAGAGTCTTCTATTTTTGCTTTAGTTTTCCTTTAGTGTGATAGGCAAGCTTAAATGTTTTATTCGGTCGACAAGCAAACAGAATGATGTCAAGCCAATCACAATTGCTTTTGGCTATACATACGTACTGTTGGGATTAATTGGTTACAGCGGCTATGTTAAAGTGAAATAGCGGAAGCAAATCAAAAGAAAATAACAACAATCACACACAAAATACCAAGATTTAAGGGGTTTAGCTTAGTTTGAGCCTACATCCACTGGTGGGGTCGGTCTTAATGAATTCACTATCAACAAATATGGAGTATAAGATATCAATCACATGCATAATCCTCAATCCCAGAACTCCAATACATCCAATGAACTCTCAAGAATCTCACAAAATGATCTATCTTTCTCTCTCTATATTTTGGCTGCTCAAATTCATAATACAATGATATTTATATTGTACGGCGCAGAAAACCCTAATTACGAGCATTTGCTCCAATGGCGTGTCGTGCGAACAATCTACCTGGAGTTCACTCGAGTGGACTATCGAGCGGATGTCAAGCGATTAATCTGTCTAAGGTTTGTTCGAGAGAAATGTCGAGCCATAGTTCGTTCAGTCTCAAGTGATTGTTTCTTATCAGAATAAAAACTCTAAATTTAAACTATGACTTTACTTGACTTCACTCAATTAATTACATATCAAACTCTGGCCTACATCTGAGAGAGTATTAAGATAAATATAAATGATTAAATCTATAGATTTCTGTTAAGTTAAACTTTTGAGACAAGTAGTAATTTCACAAAAAGTCCATAAAAGATAAAACTTCTGGCAATTCTTTTATGTTTCAGTGTGCTGATCTTAATTAAGGAACTAAGTCCACATTCGCGCATATATTTATATATATATATATATATATATATATATTTATATACTGGAAATGATAAGAAGACAGCTTCTAATTAATAACAAAACACCAACCGATCAATGTGATCATCCCTCCAAATTGGTCATTATTTAAAGGTTAAGATTGCAACATGCATGATTTACAATGGAATATGTGACGTCTACTTGCTTTAGTCACCGAGTAGTTTTGGGCGGCGTATTAGAATATATACGAAGATTACAAAATTTAGAAGAAAAAAATGCAGCATTTGTGCTTTTTCCAACACTAATGATTTACATCAGCCATGGTGCAATACACGAGACAGAGTACACCATGTTTGAACTAAAAATTGGCTCTAGAGCCAGTCCAGATTTACTAGGAAAATTCCTTAAAAAATACATATATATATATATATAGTCAATGCCAAGAAAATGATTATTAAGGGCAAGCTGCAAGAATATATATATATATATATATATATATATATATAACCTGGCAAAGTCAATTGCAAAGAGGCATTCCAGGAGGCTATCATCATTAAAAATGTCCCATTTGGGATTGTTAAAATGCTCAAAAT
>QEOT01006724.1:11321-32910 GCA_003123785.1 Pterocarya stenoptera
AGATACTCCTCATGCATAAACTTGAGGTGAAACATGGTCGAATAGTGATAAAAAAAACTTATGAGAGATAAAGCTGACGGAAAAACTTAAAAAAAAAAAAAAAAATCCACAACGTAGCCTAACATTAGCAAAGGGCTTTGATAGCGTGATAAAAAATTAAATTTAATAGATTTGAAATTGGAAAAGAGATAAGGAGGGAGAGAGTTTTTTAGGGCTAGATCTTTCTATTCTTAATTGTTATGGAATACAACACTTAAATTCATATTTATAGAAAAATTACATAAAAATAATATTAAATAAATTTATAAAAATCAAATTAAATTCACTCGATATTATCTCCAACATCACTTGATATCAAATAAATTCTTAATTTGATTTTATCTCCAACATTATTCACTTTCTTTATGGTTCTTTGGGAGACGTGGGATATATAGGTTGTGGCGAAGGACTTTAATGTGGAGGCGATGCCAACTTTCGTGTTCGTGAAGAAAGGGAAGGAAGTGGACAGGGTGGTTGGTGCTAAGAAGGATGAGCTCCAGAAGAAGATCGAGAAGCACAGGGCCCTCCTACCCTCTACCTGATTGTGTATGATTCTCTCTTTCGGTTTGTATCCCTCGTTTTCATAAATCCCATTATGATGATGGATTTGATAACTGGGATTAATTTGATGATAAATGATAAACTCCATTACGATGATGATAAATTCCTTTTCATTATTTTTTGGTTGGTTTATCAGTTGCTCATGGGTTCTTTTAGGTTGCGTTTGGTACGAGGTAATCTCAAATATTATGTGAATAATAATAAAAAAGTAATGATAGAATATTGAATAGTAATAAATAAATAAATAAATAAATAATAATAGAGTATTCTGACAGACGTGATAATAAATATGATACATTAAATTTTCATGTTGCAGCTTTCGTAGTGTGTGATGGCTTTCTAAATCTGTCTTCCAAGTGTAGAAGCTATCAAAGTAGTACATGGATGAGTTTCATGGTCATTTCCACAGGGACAACAATGTTCATGAAGAGCAAGCATGTAATGAGTTGCGTTTGTGTGAGGATCTTATTTGTGAAAGAGCTATTTACACAACTAATAAGAGAAACAAGAAAAGTGTGTTTGTGTACTGCTATGGAGTGTATTAATAAAGAATGATTTAGATCTTTTCTCTATTTTTTTTAAAGAATGATTTGTAAATTAAAAGAAATGAAAAAAATATGAATATTAGTAAAATGGGTACAGGAAATGTAGGAATTGCAAGAATATCAAAACTAGTTGCACAAACTGTCAAACACTTGGGCTACAAGAATGTTTCCTCATTCTCCAAACTCTTTGATTAAGTGGTCGAACTCTATAACGCAATTGTCAATCTAGTCTAACCATTAACAATCAGAAAATGAAGATTTAAAACCAGATTTCCAATCCTAAGTATCTATAGAATGCAAATAAATTTACTATGAATACCAACCATGAAAAATCTTGAAAATATTACTAAGTTTCTGTTGTGCCTTCCGTCAACAGTAGAACAAGAATAAGAGTTTCTGGTTTTGACTTATCTCAACAAAGTCGATTTGCAAAACTATAAAATGGATTTTTATCATATCAGAATCACTCTAATCAGTAGTTTAGAGCAAGAGAATCAATGTCTTAAAGCTCAAGCTGAAAACTTAGCCTAACATCATTCTCTCATAAAATATAAATTAAAACAAGTAAAACTAAAACTCATAGAAGGGATGCTAGGTGCAATAACAAAAATTGCGGAAGAAAAACTTCTTCCAGAAAAACAACAATTGAAAAAAAATCCCCTGGCGAAAACAAAAGTACCCCTTTTTATACTTCATGCGGCTTTTCATTCTCGTTTCTGGTTGGCTGCTGCCTTGCACTCCCACGCAGACCACGATCTGCTCTCTTTTGCCACGTGCGTGAGTATGCTCCTTGAGGCCAGCTACTGCCCTGCACTCCCACGTCCCACTCCGTAGCTTCCTCCCTTTCTCTTTTCCTTTCATTGTTTGCTTTTTGTGTTTTAGATCCATAGCTCCTTAGGCCTCGTTGTTTTTAGAGATGAGGTGAGATGAGTTGAGATTTAAATTAAAAAGTTAAATAAAGTATTGTTAGAATATATTTTTTAATATTATTTTTGTTTTGGGATTTGAAAAAGTTGAATTGTTTATTTTATTTTATATTCAGATTTGGGAAAGTTGTAATGATTAGATGGAATAAAATGAGATGGATTTGAAAAAGTTGAATTGTTTATTTTATTTTATATTGGAAGTTGGGAAAGTATAATGATGAAATTGAGATGAGATAAGATAAGATGTTTTCTAAAAACAAACGAGGCTTAGTCGTGCCTGAGTCTGCTGCCTAGTGCCTTCTTTTAGGTGTTGCCGTGCAAGTTGGGTATTTCTAAGAATACCCCTGTGCTTCAATATCTTTTCCCATAATGCCTTGCAACATATAATTAAGATATGAGAGGAGTGAAATTAGGGGTATTAATTTTGGTGTGGAAGAGTTGCATTGTAACTCTCTTCAAGTGCGAAATATCAAAATTTATCAATAGACTCAAGTATCATAATCTACTGTATAATTAAGTGGTTAACTCAATTCTTGGTTAAACAATTTAATCACTTATGCAGTTTAATCATGCAATTCTAATGCTTTATCAGTGTGCATACTTGACACAGCAAGAAGGGATTTAATTTCTCCGTTTCACTTGCTCCATATTTGAGTGCAGACTCCAGAGACGTGATCGAAATTTGTGAGATTAGGAAAATATTTCGGTGGTTGACTAAAGATAAAGAAGTATTTTGGATTGAAACTGTAAGAAAGGGGCACCCATAGTGGGCACCCCTTCACCTTCTCTTGGAGGTTATGAAGTGGTTCTTAAACCACTTCATCAAGTTTGATGGTTGGCCATTAAGGGCCAGCTGGGAGTTACGTTTAAAGGGGCTATTTACATAGTCTCTCCTCCTCTTTGGATCATATACTTAGATAAACAAGTTCTCTCTCTCAAATAGTTCTCTCTAGTCACGGCATCTAGGCTGTGGAACGTGTGAGTGTTGCTCTGGTATTACCATGTAGCACACTCCACCATCGATGTGAAGATCGTGGATGAACAACGACACTGGAGAATCCGTGGAACAATCGCAATAGATCCGAGATATTTCCGACTAGGTAATATCGCTTCTGCTGTATACTTTGATCTAATATTTCTAACATTGGTATCAGAGCCCAATCGATTGTTCTCGATTTACATTTGTCGTGCTCGTAGTGATTTCTTTTACGAAATTTTTTTTTTGTGATGTGAATTTTTTATGCACGATGATATGTAACCATTGTTGCCGACGAGTTGGTCGTTACCGTGGTAGCGTCGCTGCACAGGCAGTGATTGCCACCCACGCAAAGCTAAGCGCCGAGCCTTGCGCGCCCAAAGTGGTGCTGCGCAACCAGAGTGCTGCGCGACAAGCAGCGCCGCAGCAGGTGCTGCATCACAAGCAGCGCCGTGGGTACAACCTACCTGCAGCGTTCACCGCGTTGGTGCAACGTTGCTACAGTGCAGCGCTAGTAAAACGCTGCCTCAAAGTCAGTTTCAGCCATGGAAGACCACAGCCCATCGGCACGATACGACAAGCAGCACAGGTGCAATGGTGCAATGGTGCAATGCCGCACACAAGGTCGGAGCTGCTTACTGCCTCGAGCACTGGGCGGTGCTCCTGGCCTGTGCAGTTCCGCTGCTGCCTGTAGAGCATTTTGTTTTGCACCAGGCTGGTACTGAAGAGCTGCCGTGAAGCAGCTTAATCGGTGCAGCGCCGTGGTGCATGTCCGAGCAGAAAGATCTGCTGTGCGAACGGTGCGCCAAGGCAGGTGCAGCGGCTCTGCTATGCGCAGAGTCAAGTACCAGGCCAGAGGTGCAAGGCGCATCTTGGTGGTGCGGCACGGTGCTGCCCACCTGCACTGTGTGCAACGCGCAGCATCAGAGCTGCGCTTGTGAGTGCACCAGTCAGCGGCGGAGGAAGGCAGGATTCCGCCGGAGTGAGGCTTTGAGGGTGGCGGCGGTTACAAGTTGATGATCCATGTTTTTAAATTTTTTTTTTCCGTTACATGCACTGTAGGCTGTAACCGTTGAGGAAGGAGATGAACAATGCCTATGTGTTTTAAGGATGAAGAGGCACTGTGGGTTATTTGTGTTTAAAAGCATACGGGGGCCAGGCTTCTTTTTAAATCATTTTCGGTTTTTTTTTTTATGAATTTGGGTTGTGGGCTGTAAAACAAATGGGTTGTAAAAAAAGAACAGTTTTAATTTGGTTTAAATTATCTTTGGGCTGAACCTGTTTTAGGCTTATACTGTTTTGGGCCACCATTTTTAAAAAAAAATCCGGCCCATATCATATCCTGTTAAGAGTGCTTGTGGATTGGGTTGTGAGCCCAGCAGGCACAAGCCCGCTCTGCAGCTGGGCGCCCAAGGGTGTGCAGCGCATTAGCTCTCTAAAACAGTGATTTTTTTTTAAAAAATAGCTTGGGTGGTGGTTTGAACCCAAGACCTCACAGAAGGACAATAAGCTCAACCATTGGGCTAGAACTTATTGTTAGTGTGTTAGCTAATTTTATTTAAATTAGTATATTATTATGGCATAAAATTATTTTTCTGAAATATTTTTGCATATGGTCATTGAATATATGCATGCCNAAAAAATAGCTTGGGTGGTGGTTTGAACCCAAGACCTCACAGGAGGACAATAAGCTCAACCATTGGGCTAGAACTTATTGTTAGTGTGTTAGCTAATTTTATTTAAATTAGCATATTATTATGGCATAAAATTATTTTTCTGAAATATTTTTGCATATGGTCATTGAATATATGCATGCCATGAGATTATGAGATAAATCTTGTCACATTTGTTAGGTTTTTTATTTTTATATTATAAATTGCCTAGATTATTATTTTTTGGTAAATAATAATTATTTGGATAAAATGTGATGTGATTATTTTTCGTACATGTATTGTGATTGCATGTAATTGTGAGCTTATTTTATCACTTGCATTGTTAGGCTATTTTTAAAGAATTAGTCTTCAATTTTTTAGAATATGATAACTAGAGGATTAAGTAGCTCGAGTTTGATTAGTCCATACTTCTGATTGGCTCAAATAGATTTCTTTGATTAAGGAAGAAATTATTTTTCATGTAATTGACTCGGTAGATTACTTATCCTAGTGGGAGTATGGTTGAGATTGATTTGGAATTAATCTCCTATACAATATAAATTTACGCGAAAATTAAGTTAGAAATTAATACGCATTGAGGCGCAAGAGATGATTAGGAAACTTAGCGAATTTTCGATCTTGCGACGTGTACTAATTATTTTTGTTCTAATTTAGATTAACGCGGAAAATTTCTTAGATGTGTGTGCAATTATATGCGCATAGTTTAGTAACTTTGAGATAACCGAGAAGAAAGCCTAGAGATTATTTATGCAATTTAATCGTCGTATTAATCTCCTAGCTCCATGAGCAATAGTTGGAAACAAATAAGATTATTATGAGTGTCTGATAGTCTTAGACCATCATTATTGTTAAATCTCTGAAAGGTCTAGAATAAAATTGGAAGTGTGCGTGGGATACATGCACTACAATTTTTATAGAAGTTGATGGGACCAACTGTCAGATAGAGCTAAACCACTATTTTGTCTTTGAAAATCTTGTGGGTAATAACAAAAATTGCGCGTTATTTTTGTAACGCATAGATTAAATTGCTCATATATTTGAGGTTGAGCATTATAATTTTGAAGCAATTTAGATTAACTCACAGATAATCACATACCCTCTCTACTTGCTAATATGTCTGGCGAGTAAGGATATTAAAATTTAAGTGTGCAAGAGTGTTGAGGACATTCTTAATTGGCACATTCATTTTTTAAAGATTTTATCAGTGCACCTTAATGTGGTATTAGCACTGATAATCTTGCTCAAGTTTTATTTCTCTCTATTGAGAAAAAATAGGTTATTGCAAATATATAAACTTTGGAGCACCCCTTAAGAGTAATGTAATACCAAGCACCTTGAAGGTTTGCATGGTAACTATGGCAAAAGTCTGAATAATTAGGTACAACTTATCTAAGCCTAACCTAAAAAAATTTTGCTCGTAGTTGCATTGATGCAAGATAGGTTTTAGGTTAAGATAATTTTTTGCAATGTTTTGTCTTTTCTCTCCTATAGTGGATTGGAGAATATGAAAAATACTGAGTATGCAAGAAATAAGGATATATCGCTAGTTAGTAGCTAAAACGTCGCATACTGCATTTGTTGCACAAAGCGATGTTTTTATTAGCGCTTTTAATGCGATATCAAAGAAGTTTATACCTAATTTGATTTAAGACTCATTGAAAACAATAGTAGTAGTGAGAATTTCTAGAGGTTTTAAAGTTGGATGGTCACTCATTGACTCAGTGATATTATTTCTTAAGTAGAGAGATGATATGCTACAATATGCCGTGGAGGCATCGGATGATGGGTATGAAGCTTGAGAAATTGAAAATTTTCTCACTAATGAGATCCCTCTCCTTTATTTAGAAGAGTCAAAGAGAAAAGACAATATGAATATTTTCTATGTGAAAGTTCCTATACGTGCATACTAAGGACATGAGGTAATAAAAATATTGTTTCATCATATAACTACGATTCCAAATATTTTTAAGGAAAATATATTTTTTCAGTTAAAATATTTTTTTAAAAATCGAAATCGTATGAGTTATATGATGAGAATAATTTTCTCGCAGTTTAATGACTTGCTGAGGATGGAGTTATAAATAAATTATGGCTCAAAACAGTTTTTTATATCACACTTGGGTTGATGTAATATGGTGTTGCGGCTTTAATTCTGATTTTCCGTCCTTAAATTGAGTTCATTCGCCTTTGAGAAAGGCTGAGTGACTATTTTGTGCAAACATGAATTCTAGAGGATTTAAGCTTGATCATTTTTTAGTTGAGTCAAGAAAATTACTCGTATTTTAGGCGAGGGTGGGGAACTGTGGATTTTTGTAAACACTTATTTTTTGGAAAGAACATTTCATTACGTTTAATTCCACACTATCTTAATTTTTTCAAAAATTTCTTTATAAAAGATCGTCGAAAATAGTGAGAGTAATTCAACAACTAGTGTGAGTATACATTTGAGTGATGATGTACCACTAGTGATAGTGACTCTCAAAAAATTATAGAATATAAGGAGTAATTCAACAACTAGTGTGAGTATACATTTGAGTAATGGTGTACCACTAGTGATAGTGACTCTAAAAAAATTATAGAATATAAGGATCCTCATAAAAAGCGTCGTAGCTTTATATCAATATTCTCTCGTCGTTTAGAGACTAGAAGAGAATATTTGTAATATAACTCCGCTAAAGGTATTGAATTCACATAGTAGGAATCCCAACATAGAATTTTAGATTCGCTTCACTTATATGATCCAACCTGGGTTGTTGATCTAATTGATAAAGGAAAAGTAGAGTTGATAGAGGTATAGATCCATCTCTTGGCACTAATTGAGTTGCATTTAGATAGCTGTTGATCGCATATTTATTGAAACTTTTCTTGAAGGTGTTAAATAGCTGATTCTCATAGGAGAATTAGATGGTTAGCTTTTATAATGTTTATGCATGAAGTACTTTGAGCACATGATTATTGCTAATACTATTTTGGTGCAGAAAGCGAATGAATGCTGCTGGTGCTGTTTACATGCGGCTTAAACAAACCATCTATTCAAAGATACTCAATGTACCTAGTCGTTTTTTTTTATTAAACAACCTATTGAATAAAATGGGATTCTTTGAACGTTGTTGACAGTTTTAAAAAAGTGTCATCCTGAGAGATATTGCGAACTGGTTGTATTAGATAATTAATTGTCGCCTAATAAGAGGTGTCCATACTACGAGGTGATGGGCATGAGTTTGTAAAAAGTAGCTCAGACTTCATGTCTTGTGAGACTGTTTACAAGAAAAACAGTGTCTAGGAGCTCTTGTTCAAAATTCACAAACAATTAATGAGATGAATAATACCAAAGAATCTAGTTTTGCCTATGCTATTAGGTGTTTCCATTATGGTTTGCTCATGGGAGTTAGAGGTTAAGATTTTATTAGAGGGTAAATATAGTTTACTTGATTAAGTGAGTTTGTGGTGCAATTGTTGTTAAAAGTAATGACTAGACTATTATAATTGTCTTTGGGGCAAAAGCCCTAATCGCTTTACCCTTAATGAAAAATAAATTATGGTTATCTTACATGCTTTTGTTGAGTACAAGAGATTTATATGAAATCTTGAAGTCGCAAATTAAGTTTGCTGAAGGACATTTGTGGTCACCTTATAGATTCTTAAAAATTCACAGTCGGACTTGCTGACTAGAATCTAAGGTTTATATTATAAATTTGACCTAAATGAGATTCGCGATAAGTCGTCGCTGACTTCATGGTTGTGCAAAGGTCTTTTATATGTAAAAGTAGAGTCTCTTGGTAGGAGCATGTTTTGGAAAGTTACTACACATTATAATGCACATAGGGAGAAATGGTCATTAAACATCACTTGAGAGTTGTGATTTAAATTGACAATGTAATTTCTCTCTATCTCATGGTATTGCTCGTCGTGCACATGATACTGATATGTTCTATGATCATGTGGCGTGATTGGAAGCATTTTTTGGTAAGCACACACATTCACCATAAATTTAGTATTTATGGTGAAAAAGGTATATCGACAGATTTAGATCGGCTCACTCACACGAGCGATCGCCTTTAGCTCTACAAATGGGTAGCGAGCAAAGATGAGACAATGTGTCACTCGGTACTTGTCCAATGAGGGATAAGTTGTAAGACACAAAAGATATGTCGCCTTAGTGGGAGCTAAGATGAGGTCCATCATATTTAAAAGGACTGTGCATGGTTACCCATAATCCATGTAGCCTGTAGTTTAGTCAGATGCTAGAACCTCTTTGGCGTTTCTGCTAGCGAGCAAATCGAGGGACTCGGGTTAGGCGCTGAGATAGCGATTAGACTAAGATCTGTACGGTGCATTGAGTTTAGATATACGCTCTTTCTTCGGAAAGAGAACTCCACCGTAACATGTATTTCATGTTGCATGTGCTTTTGCGACCAACAGTAGAGTTGAGTGAATGGTTCCCTGCTTCTTCACCGTGTGAGTCCTGTAGGTCATAATTGATGACCTTAATTTATTTATGCCTTTAGGAGACCTTCGACTATGTCACGAGGTTGATGTTTTAGTATTTGCTACTTTGACATGTTATCTATAGCCATGAATTATACGGTCTAAAGAGACATTGCTGAGAAAGCAACTGGACTGAAACTAAATGACATGAGCACGAAGGGAAGACTATTTGGTAACACATTGATATTGGTGTGTACTCACTGCCGGGAAGTTATGTTGCTTCTTGGAAGTTGCGACATAGCTGTGAGTACATCATATTTTATGGAGATTGAGCATTGCTCTAAGTCATTCTGACTCGAGAGGGATTAGGGATGCTTAGTCTAATGTGACCAAATGAGTCGGGGTATAACGAGACACTATTAGGGATGTTGCTATGCTGGTCTTCTCTCGGAGAGATTTGGTATAATGCTCCCATTTTTCTTTTACAGCTGTGCTCGATGGTGCACGGCCTATTTGCCAGTATGAACAAGATTGAGAACATATTGAGAAATGCAGACCTAGGGTCTTGCCCACTATGTGTGAGTGGGAGATGTAAGAAAGGGGCACCCATAGTGGGCACCCCTTCACCTTCTCTTGGAGGTTATGAAGTGGTTTAAGTGGTTCTTAAACCACTTCATAAGGTTTGATGGTTGGCCATTAAGGGCCAGCTGAGAGTTACGTTTAGAGGGGCTATTTACATAGTACCTCCTCCTCTTTGGATCATATACTTGGATGAACAAGTTCTCTCTCTCAAATAGTTATCTTTAGTCACGGCATCTAGGTTGTGGAACGTGTGAGTGTTGCTCTGGTATTACCACGTAGCACACTCCACCATCGATGTGAAGATCGTGGATGAACAACGACACTGGATAATCCGTGGAACAATCGCAATAGATCCGAGATATTTCCGACTAGGTAATATCGCTTCCGCTGTATACTTTGATCTAATATTTCTAACAAAAACTTATAAAGAGTGGACCTTTTTATGCAGTTGAAGATGCAACAAAAAATATGTTGTGGACAATTTTTACGCCCCAAAAAATGTTTAATGGGAGAAAAATCAAAATTAAAAACGTGGTTGATTCTTTGGTTGTAGTCGTTTTGCCAGTCTATTGTAGCGTCTTGGATACACGACACACGGGGCTCAGTTTCTGAATAATTTTCCTTTAACGCACGAGTTCTTTTCCATTTTTCATTTTGAATCCCGACCTCTGCATTAAATAAGAGAATATTTCGCCGAACTAAAAAGACAGAGAATGATTCTGCCCTTCGATGCAAATAGAGAATAACAAACCTAATCTGATTGTGAATTTGTGATCGCAACTGGTCTATTGGCGTATTGGACTTCGTTTCCAAAAGCGAGGTTGAGTTCCCAGATCACCCAATGGGAATTGTATGGTGGAACACAAAATTCACATTCACGCCATAATAATTCGAGGGAGAGGTTGGGGTAAGTCGAGTATTCTTTTGTTAAGGAGTAATTTCTTTTTCCCCAAAAAGGTCAGTATGCTGTATGCTACATAAATGACACTAACTAACAGCTTGCTTGCCCCCCACCCCCGCAGTTCTTTTTTACTTACAGGCTATAGAGTATAAACTGACTCAAAAAAAAAAAAAAGCTTAAAATCTAAATTTAACTATTTTCACTTTAACAAGTAGAAGTAGACTCCTAGGTGGTTTTTTTTCCCCCTTTTTGAAACCCCTTTTGAGTCTTCGATTCAAGACTGACCACGAGATGAGATGTCCAGCTAAAGTGGTAACACTTGCGGCTACATAGACAGGCAATACAGCAGCATATACCCAAATCAGAAGCTAGGAAATATTCATACGGCAACTTCTGAAGTCTAGCTGTCGAAATATCTGGTACCGAAAATTGTCTTCCCAACATGTCATTTACCGAGGGTGATGCATATGCAAGCAAGCACTTCAGCAGGCAACTGCCATTATCCACTTTAGTTTCATTTTTGGGAATCACTCTCCTTTTCGCATTTTACTTTCTTGGCAACGATTTCGTCGTTCATTTCAAACCAAATTTAGAAGAATCCCTGAGGCATCACTACGGCAGCCCACATCGTGAATAATGGACACTACAGACATCATTAAGCAAGTAAGGTGAAGTATAGCGCTTATCATTTTATAACAAAGAAAGAGGTATTTAAACACTCCCAAAAATATAAAAATAAAAAATAAAAAAAGCTCAGAAATGACTGAATCGTACTGAATCATCATTCGATAGGCCAGTTTGCTCTTTTATAGTTATTAACATTGGCGCTAATTTGATCCTTCAACTTCGAAGAGCCCTGGAATCTTGTTAGCCAGCTAAAAAGGAGAAAAAAAATGCGATTATTCAACCACAAGAATATTGGAGAAATTTCTCCCCGGGTGTAGGATCCAAACATACAACACATTTCACTATCGACTTTAACACTAACAATCTAGACTTGGCCCTTGGACAAGCAGTCTCTGATGACTACCGTTATTCACATCAATGGAAGAGGGAAAAATACAAAAATAATTAAAAAAAAAATGTAACCAAAGTCTGCCAATTTCAGCTATGATGGTTACTTCCAACAACATTCCTTTGTTGTTGAGAATTGTCAGGCTATTGCAAAATTTTCTGTGAAGGAGCTCAAAAACTCACTATACCCGATCAGCCAATCAAAGTTCTTCAAATATCAGGGATGCATCATATGAAACAACGAATGAATGAGAAGAGAGCGGGGAATGCAAAAATATAAGTGAAAGTGCTCGTTACTTTCCATTAGAATTTGCATGCTTATGGAAAGGCCAAAGATTTACCAGACGCTCAAGCAATGCACTTTTTGCGAAATAGCCAGAGAATCCTACAGGGATTGATGGTGGAGGGAAATCTTCTGCAGGCATGGCAAAGGGGCGAATCATCTTTTCCATTTTCTCTAGTGTGAGATATGATCCCACTTCTTGCAGCCTTTCTGGACCCATTATCGGCAGTGTGTGCTCCTGGTGCAGCGAAGCAGCCTCACTGTCATTATTCTGCCAAGCAAAAGAGAAACCATAGCTTAGCTTGTTGAACATGCAAAGATAACCTCCTGTTTCTGACAACCCTTGTATCAAGACATTTTTCAAAATGACTCCAATCAGGTATAAATAAATGCCACCAACACAGGAAGAAGACGTTCAACCACCAATTGGACAGATATGCCCAGGAAATTGGTAATCAATCCAAACTAGCCAGGTTTGTTGCAGATAAACAGTACTAGGAGTGTAGGAATGACATAATCAAGGAGGAAACACACTTTTAGTCCTATCCCTACTAAGTCCCTGCAGGAAAATATTCTTCAAGTTCAACTGGTAAGCTTCAAGACACACCATCAACTAGAGAACTGTCCTCGACTTAATAACTTAAGTTTCCTCCTCGGGGTGAACATGTCAACTAACTCCTTTTAAGATAGTCCTTTGATGAATACTTTACCATATTCAAAAATGCATTACCTCCAAGGGGGATAGATCCGCTCCACGGCTAAATGTCATCTCTATGCGGAATCTTTTGGGGTCTTCTAAAGGCACCTGTAATTTCATTTCAATAACCATTGTGCTCAGCATAATGACACCTTAAATCTCTAATTATTGACACTTTAATCTAAGCAATATGTAAGAATTCATGACAAAGAAAAGGCACCAAATTCTGGCAGGTTCTGCTGTCATTAACTGTTAGGATTACCTGATTGATCCAGATCAAAGTGCAGAACACCAATTTATAGGTCAAATATGTTTACTCCATGCAGGGTCTATTGACATAGGCTCAAGTATTGACTAGTTGTTTTAGAAAAAAAAAAGGAATTGACTACTTAGCAAAAGAAGGGACTTAATTAGCAAATAGAAAATGCCTATCATTGGGAACATACTAAATTACCTACCTCTGTGTTCTCAAACATCCTCAGCACAATGTAGCTCATGTAGTCAAGCTCCTTGGTTTTATATAAGCGCTCCAAAGTATTATGGCAAAGAAGGCTATCCTCTCCTTGCAAAGATTCATCCAGGTCACAGTAACGGAGAACATTCACGAGGGAATGGATATGAGATTCCTGTAGTTGAAAAGAACAAATGACAAATTGTGAATACCAGCTGACGAGCAAGCTAACCTGTACATTACATAAATGATAAATGTCAAGAGAACATAGGGAACTAGAATGAAAATTCCTTGAGTAAATTATTGATTATTTTTCTGCTCACTCCACATGAATGGAATCATTTAAGTTACAAGAAAATATGTAAAAGGAAACAAATTGAAGAAAAATTTATTAAAATAAAGGCACGTCATTCTAATCCAAAAACTTGAAGGTCCATGTCAGTACTGATAATTGAGAGGGTATCAGATAATGAAGATACGAGGAAATCCTTGAAGAAGAATTATTAACTCAAATCAATGCATTAATATCATAACTACAAGAAAATTTTGATGAAGGACAAATACCATAAATAGATAAAGTGATAAAATAATGAAAGTTGGAAAAAAAAAACTCTAAGTTCTGTTATTCAGATCTAGCAGCTGCTTCTAGCAACTAACAACGTCTTACTCAATTTCTCTTCAGTCCTACCCTACCCCTGTATAGATATAAGGAACTTCTACTCTTGCTTGAATTGTTATTTATAGGAGAGGGAGGGAGGGAGAGAGAGAGAGAGCTTCTATAGTGGAAGGTGTTAACACAAGCATTATACTCACCGATGTGAAGTAAAGGCGTGTCCGCACATGGCGTTCAGGTGTATTGACATTTGCTGCATACCTTGCAGAAAATAAGGTTGAAAAGTTTTTATATTCAGTTACATATGAGAGAATAATGTTACAAACAAAAGATTCATGAATTTACTGTGCATCCAAACGATATTGGGTCTCTTTATCATCATCATCATCCTGATCCATTGATACATCACTTGCGGTGCTACTTCTTCTCATATCATCATTCTTGATATAAAGCTTTGATTTATATTCTGTGTCTTCATTTTCAGCTTTCTTGGATGAAGAAAGTCGGTCTTGATTACTCTTTAAGTCAGTAACACTGATGGTTTCTTCACGAGTATTCCTCAAATCAATCAAAATTTTACCCAACAAACGGCGAGCAATCTGGATTTCGAAATATAATATTAAGCAGTAACTATTTAGGCCACAGGAAATGAAATGTATGGAATAAATATGTAACCGTACAACAAATGATATTGACCAAGTAGAACGCAATATGCATGCAAAGGCAAAAGGTCCACAAGTCAACTTGGATTTCTAGATTTCATTTATGAGTGCCTATGCTCTTCAATTTTGGGTTCTTTTAATATGTGGGTCAATTGAAGCAGTAATGTGACCAGCATATGACGTTTAAGAATATTAAAAGACCACAATTAGAAAAAGGTTGAAGGAGTTTAGAGCTTACTTTTCATTATTTCCTAGTATGTTAGATGCTAACCTTACCTAATTCACTTTCTATTTTTCATTCCTTTAAAATCCATCTAAAGTCAAACCAAGCATACAGAGAGAGAGAGATGAGCCTTTTTGCTACATTGAAAACAGGAACCCAAGACTAAGCATATATCCGAGTCTGACATATTGGCTGTGCATTGAAAACGGACTGAAAGAGCACTGCAAATTCTCAAGAATATACAATAGGGCGTTACAGCATGACCATACTAGTTAATACAACGGACCACTGATGGATACAGCATCCTAGATACCAGGGTGGTAAAACAACCTGCATGGAACCTACCACACATTGGTAAGCATGTCCAGTCGATTCTATAAATGTTAAGGACCAAATGCGCTTAACTTTTACCTAATGCTCCCAAATTGTCCAAAAAATCTCATGTTGAATGCTAGGAATTCAGAATATTTGTTTACGTAGTGACTATTTAGGTGACAGATTCATGATTCAACAGAAATAATGTACTTGAACTTTTTGATAAGCTATCAACTTTAACCAACATCAAAGTTTCAATCAAATTGTATGAATTAGTGGTTTTTGCCAATATATTAACAATGTGGTGTGAAAGTTATTGTTGTTACAGAGTAGTAGAAGAAAGTATGGGACTCCATGTCGCAGCAAATGCTTCTATCACTAGAGCATGAGTTTACAAGAAAAATAGCTTTTCTAGCTCCTTTTCTTTTTTGAGTTGAACGTGACATTCTGTTGGTCACCAAAAAAAGATAGCTGACCAAGAATTCATAGTTTTAAGTTAAAATTTGTGGGGAACCACAGTAGGGAGTTTACCTTTGAGCCAATCTTCAGCTTCTGATTTGGATTAATTCCATACTCATTTGGGATGACACCATCTGCAAGTATCTGCAAAAATAGTTTACAGACCATTTTTACCCTAACTGATAATGATTGGATCTCACCCAATACTCAATATGCATACCAGGGAAAGTGGATAGATACAAGAGGTTAACTTCCTCTGCAACCTATTTCCCACAACTCTGATACTCAAAATTTGTACTTTAGGAATGCTGGAATTTTGTTTGAAACAAGGGGTCCTTTTCTTTTGATAGCAGTAATGCACAGCCCTTGAAGCAAAAATTCTAGGATTATCGTAAATAGATTTTTTTTTTTTTATAAGTAGGATTGATGGTAAATAGATAGCAGACTGACAAGTCTTGCAAACATTGCTTTCTTGCTATATTATAGGTAAAGCAGTATCACTAGTTCCACTGCAGTAAACTAATGGACATTTGCTATTATAATTTAAATCAACAAAATGAAAATCATTTTTTTAAGATGTATGAATGCTGAACAAACTTTTCCCGCTACCTGAGCAACTTTGAAGAGTTCATCCAACCCTTCTAGCTTAAGATGTGCATTGTGCAAGAGATCATATCTGTCAAGCAATAAGTCA
Source organism: Pterocarya stenoptera (assembly GCA_003123785.1). NCBI lineage: Eukaryota > Viridiplantae > Streptophyta > Magnoliopsida > Fagales > Juglandaceae > Pterocarya > Pterocarya stenoptera. Next base: position 27,364 of record QEOT01006724.1, read on the forward strand.
ATAACACAATAACACATACTCAAATTAACCTAGGCCATTGATATAACAACATAAGCTTCTCTGTCAACAATATAAACAATTGATATGCCACCTCATTCCACTGATACCCATAAACTTTGACTAAGTGCAACGCAAATCCAATTTTGAAGTCTTAGTATCAGTTTAATCCATTCGGAAAAAAATAAACGTTAATTTGGACATAAATATATACAGACACAAATACCCTTAATGCACTTAAAGAGTTAGTGAATAGTATTTCTGTCTTCTCATACAGATTCCCATTTGAGTGGATGCCAGTTTTTGACAGGGGTGAACTGATTCAAAAAAATTAAAATTAGGGTTTGAGTTGCACTGACTCAACAATTATGGATGTAAATGAGACTGAGAGGTTCATGGAGGAATAGAACTAACCCCAAAAATTTAAGACGCCAGAATTAGCAAGATACTATGGCATTAATGAAAAAGCCTACTGAATTTTGATAAGCATAGCAACACTATGGCTCCAATTCAAATCTTAAAAGTCTTCCACCATCTGTAATGAATGTCTTCTTAGGAAAACAAACATTCAAGTGAGAAAAATCTAAGAGAGGGATAACAAGGGTGTGTATTAAACTATTGACTTTCAATGTTGGACAAAAGGAATGATACTCATTAACAAACAGAGAGAGTAAACAAATTTAATATGGTAACCAATAACATTTACAAATTTACGAGCACATAAGCAATATATGTAATGTTGAACTTCTTACAGCTCGAATCCAATATGATCCCTTAAACAGATGACTTACTTGCAAGAGTCATAAACATCAGGAATTTGTGTTACATCAAACCGCCTGCAAGGTAGTCCACAATGTTAGTGGAATTGCAATCCTATCATAGTGCAAAATAGAACACTGGTTTAAATTTTTCATCAAAGAATTGGCTGGATTGTCTAGATACTGACTTGAGAGAAATTTTAAGCAGCTCAAGTTCTAAAAGAAATTCTAATATTTAAAAGATTCAGTGCATTTTTCATACCCCTATCGGCAGAGAGACTGTGATGTATAAAAATACCTTGTGGATCTACACCCCAAACATAACCACAATCAAGTTAGTAATGTCAAAATACTTACAATCTGCGTTCGTTATACAAGTCTCTTTCAAGCTTTTTCCAGCGAGCATACATCAAAAGAAATCCCTCACTACCACAGGGTAACCCAGCAGCAATGCGATCAACATCAATGTTTGTTTTACCAAGTGCCTTTGCTTGGTCATAAGGTGGGATCACATCAGTAAGTTCCTCATCTTCATCCTTGGCAAGTAGCCTCACTTGTTCGGTGACCTTCTTAGTCAATTGCACCTATTCATGAAATAAATAAACCACAAAAAAATAAATGAATAATAAAGTAATAATTTTTTATGCACATGCACAAATACAACTTGTTGCAATTTGAAAAGAGTTAATAAATTACACAAAAGCATGAGGAAATAGATTAGATTAACAAATTACATGATGTCAATCCATGACTCAACTTAAATGCACATGAAAGATAAAGAAGGTTGCTCAAACAGGAATCCACCATTACATCTTCCAGCTTCCTGGAAAAGGTATTTCATCTTGGAATACAGATAATTAAGTCACTTGTGATAATACAATATCCAATGAAATATGGAACAAAACAGAAGTAACAGAGGAGCAGATTTGCTTTATTTATTAGTCTAATAATCTGTAGCAATGCCAAATCAAAGTAGAATTTAAGATGCTCCATCCATACATTTGCAAACCTGAAATCAAATAATATATATAAAAAGCAAACTGCTGGTGCCAAATCAAAACAATGCAGAAATGGAAAAACAAGCTTAAACATAAAACTAGATAAAACTAAAAAATGAAAGAAAGAAAGGTTAAAGCATAAAAAAAACTTATGCTACCAAAGAGTCAAGGGCAGTAGGGTATTCTGTACATAGCAGGACTTGTTGATCACGTTAGAGGGTGAACTGTTGCTCCTGGAGCAATGAATAATTTCATGATGACTATGTAGATGTGCTTAAAATGAAATGTATTTATAATGTTAACTTTTGAGCATACATATTGTCCAGAAAGAGAGGGCAACAAGAAAAAAATGTAGATAGGTATAGTTTCACTGAGACAATGAAATTACCAATTTGGGAAGAAGTTCAGATGCATTAGAAGGAAGTCCAGTGCCATCCACCATCCAAGGGCATTCAGATGAGTCATCATTTTGGACTGTCTTTGCACAAGAAGTTATTATCTTGTCCAACCTAGCCTGCAAAGAATAGAAGGGGGAGAAATGGAAAAGAATAATTGCAGGATCAGAACATAGCACAACAATGTTCACAATCTTTGAAAATGCCAAAATCTTGAAGCAAAAACAAGTTTGTTTACCCTGATGGGCCAGATCCCAGTAATGGAATAATTGTTTTTAAGAACAGTGACATGAAACAATGAGCTTAAGGCTACCTTCTTCCATTAGTGAGCCGAAGAAGGTACCCTTATGTCACTAATGGAATTCTCCAACCCTTCAAAATCGAATAAAATAAGTTGTGACACATTGCAGTCACTGATCCAGTGCCACTTCTCAAATCCATAGCACACTACATAACCTTAAAGGTAACTAAATAACTTGGTAAATGATAGAGAAAGATGTGCAGCATCATGTGGTACCTATTGGCCTCACTAATAACACCTATGCAGGTAACAAAGATTAGAGATGCCCATTTAAAGCTCTCCTATTAGTCTAACAATCTTTAAATGCTAAATTAAGCACAATTATGCAGCAGAAGCCAGAAACCATCCTTTTCACAGAAATTATAACGATAACCATATAGGATATGCTAAAACCTTCTGCATAACTCATATGTAGGAGTGAAATAAACCTTGGCCTCTTCCATCTCAATGCTGGCATTTTCAAGTCCATCCAGCATAGAAGAGTCCTTGCTAACAAGTGAAACCTTGAAAGAGGTGAAAAAGTCAGTCATAAAACCTAAACTTCAAAAAGCACTCAAAACCTTAAAAAGCTACAGACCAGGATTGGGGTTAGCTGCCCTTCTAAGTCAAGAAGGCCTTTGGCAAATGCAGCTGCAGACATCTGCCAATGAATCCCTTAATGTAAATTGTAGATGATACCAAAGTGAAATGTTAACAATCATAAATGCTGGAAGTACAGTCTGAGAAACTTCAAGGAAAGGCAAGCGTTAAAAGACCAGTACAAGAAATACTATGGCCATACCTGCACACGGCCTTCATCAGAACTGTAAATTTTAAGATCATGACGAAATGTACTATGGAGGCGAAGTAGGCCAGTGCCTTCACCTGTAATTGAATACAAATTCAACAAGATACACACACAAGAGGGATAACTGCATAAAATTGACCTTGCAGATGTAAAGCCGGTAAGTCCTTTGATGTTATAAAATAAAACAATAAAAAAATTGAGCCAGTCAGGACTAGTGTAGAGAAGTCGCCAGAGATACCAATGATCTGTCCATAAACTCCAATTTTGTGTTGAAAGTGTAAAGCCTCCATCCAAACTAGGTTATGGATTCATTGTGACTTAAAAAAACATTTATTTAGTGAATTGGCACTAGACAATAAGCGGCCACTGAATATTTTGGCCATAGTGAAGTGGACTAATGTCATGTTCACCGACCAAAGGTGATGTAACATTGTGCTCATTGTTATGAAATCATATTCATCAGTAACTGTTTAGAAGATGGCTGGCTGTAGGGAAGAAAGCTAAGTTAAACAGTTGGATATTTCATGAATCCAATCATGTACAAATCCTCCATAATCCATTATCTAGTTTTGACTTATAAGGACTACAAACCTGCTATTGAAGAAAAAAATGGCTATGTGAAAATAATAAAGAAAACTATTGAATGACTCAAATGCTTCTTCATAGTCAACATAGTTTGAGCAAACTACCCAAAGTTGAAAAGGTAAGATAGCAAGTTTTATTTTTAATCATTTTAGAAGGTCTGTGACGGAGTTACACGACTGAACATTTTCTCTCCGTACATTTTCTCTCAACGATGGAAAACAAACACTTGTTCTCTATGCTGAGTTTGGGTGGTCTATGACAGAGTTACACGAATGAACTTCTGGGTGCTGGTGTGTTCAGAATGGGTTTTTCAAAAGACATTGTAATAGAATAAAAAACAATTTCACTTGTGAAGGAGGGGGGTCTGTTGGTTATTACAGAGAGAAGTTGGAGGGTGGTGTCAAAGGTGGTTCTGGGACTCTCAACGGTGCAATGGCTGGCAAAGGCCCTGGAAGCTTGCATGAAGGAAGAAAAAATAGATTTCTTCACCACAGCCAGGGAAGGCAGTCGCAGTTTTATAGCACAACACTATTCGAATGATCAAGGCCACTATATCGCGGTGGTGGTGGTAGGAGGAACTTTATATTTGTTCCTAAGGAGGAGGACAGGGGTGGGGGAGGCTTTGTGGGAGTTTTTTCACGACGGGAGAGTCACTCACAGTGACAGAGCTATGAAGAGACCAAAGGAGGCAAAGGTCCAACTGCAACATCACTCCTATAAGGAGGCGCTGATGGTGGAGCAACCCCGTGAGCTTCAAAAAGGGGACGACGGCATGGAAGGGCAGACAGGTGTTGCTACTAGGAAGGGTATTGGACATGGCTCTGACAGAGAGTCTCGTCTAGTACAGTGGCAGGGTGGCGATGGTAGACCCGCAGGAGGCGTGGCAGAGGGGGAGGTACTTAGTACTTTGCTGGACGTGAAGGCTCAGTTGAGCACATTACAAAACAAGGTTGATTGGCTTATAAAGGAGGAGGTGGGATTGGAAAGAAGTGGGCCCTGTGTGGGTTTGAACGTGGGTTCAGATCTACGTAACAAGGGCCTAGGCTCGTTAGCTCAGAGCAGCAGTCAAATGGGCGTTGTAAGGCCCCAGTCAATTGGGCTTGAGCCCGATAGCTTAAGGCCTCATTCAGTGGGGAAAATAGGGGAAATCTCAACTGCTGTATGGCTCCAAACAATTGGGCTCGAGCCCGTAAACTCAAGGCCTCAGCCCATCGAGCCTTTTCCTGTTTGGAGGATTCTCAAAGAGGGTGAACGTCGGCCCACCACCAACAAAGACCCCGCAACCTTGCCGAATAAATCATCGGGTGCACTGCGACCAGCTGTGGGACCATCGACGGTGGTCCAGAAAGCTTCGGCGAAGGTAGTGGAATTGTCGGCATTGTTGCGTGAAGGGGAAATAAAGGAGATCCCGCCACCGACAGTCACATTCTCGGTTTATTGTGGCAAAAAAATGCTGATAAAGACCCTGGAAGCATCACTTCCTCAGGCGGAGGCCATACATCAATCTGAGGAGCATCTCGAGTTGCTATTAGAAGGAGAGGGCGAGATGAGGATGGATTTCACTGAGGATAGTGTTGTGGGGCTATCTCAGATGCTCAACCATATCGGTGGTAGGATGTGGTGATGGTTCTTGAAACACAAATAACATCTCCACTCTCTAGCAATGATGTGGAGTTCAATGTGGGTACTGTGGTTGAATGGGAGGGTAGAAATCTTTTTTTTTTTT
>QEOT01006724.1:47050-71428 GCA_003123785.1 Pterocarya stenoptera
GGGAGGGAGGGGGGGGGGGGGGGGGGGGGGGGTGTGGGGGGGGGGGGGGGGGGGGGGGGGAGGGGGTGTTCCAAGGAGGGTAGGGGGTCTTATGGTGTGAGTCTATGGAAATTTATTAGAAAGGGGTGGAAGGTGTTTGCAACACACAACAATTTTGAGGTTGGAGAGGGCACAAGAATTAGGTTTTGGTTTGATGAATGGTGTGGTGAGAGAGCTCTATTTTCTGTTTTTCCAGGTGTTTTCAGATTGGCTGGAAATCAGCAGGCTGCTGTCTCAGATGTGCTGTGTCAAGCCAATGGTACAGTGCATTGGAATATGATATTTTCTAGAAATGCGTAGGATTGGGAAGTTGAGGAGATAGTAAAGTTTTACAGCTTGCTTTATTCCACGAGGATAGGAGGTAATGGGAGCAATAGAATGCTGTGGAAACCTTCGGGGAGGATGGTTCATTTGTGCTTATTGTGGTGTATATGGCTGTAAAGAAATGAGAAGTGCTTCAACAACAAGGAGAGAGTTGTGGGGGAATTATGGAATTTTTTTGTACTTTCTTTGGTTCAATGGCTTTCTGCTATTGTTTTAAAGGGAGGGAATCTTCATGAGTTTTTGCTATATTTTCAGCTTTCTAGAATGTAACTAGGCGTCTCTTTTGTATACTTCCTGTGTACATGGGCTTTGCCTAGTTTTGTTCGATCAATGAAATTTCTTACTTATCAAAAAAAGGAAAACAGGGCAAAAAGATGAATTATATCAAGCTTATAAAAACTTTTCTTCCTATCATTCAGCAAGGAATAATGAGAAGAGATAAATGATATTATATTTGTAGATATTTTTTTTACTTGGTACAAGCATCAAGAAACAAGGAATAGCCAACAAAAAATATTTTTCTTTTGTTTTTTTTTTATTAAAAGAAGATGGTACCCAGTAATTTTTGTTAGCCAGCAACAATTCATATAAAATTTGCTAGCCCAATCATTAGTAGAAGAAACAATTTATTTATCAATATAAAAATCCAACTCACCATCAATAGGCTTTTCCACAAATGGCTTCCAAAAACGATTTCCATGAACCTCAACAAAATCATCTTCCTCAGCAAAATAATCCAGCTCTTGATACGGTACTTCTCTATTTACGAAGGCATATCTTGGAACAGGGATTCCATGCATTTCAAGACACTTAAATCCAGAAAAATGAGAAATTACTAGTAAGCGTTCAGTTTTGGTAGTAATCAAAACATTAAAAATGGATAGTTGAAATAATGCAATTCATTTCATTCCAACTAATGCATGAAGTACTTGAAGCATATACTCCATGAGTTTTTATGAGTAATGCTTCCACAAATTAAGGAGTGACGAACCCACAGCGAAGCAGTTGCCCATGATTCAATTGTGACTCAATTCAGAATAATCAGGTCTGTCAATTTGCATATATTGACAGATTTTTAACAAGAGAGGAGTCCAGATTCAATATCAACATGTTAAAAGAAAAGGTAGCACAGCATTTACAGACCATTAAGAAACAAGCCACACCACACTTTCCAGTCAACATGGTAAACTAGCCCATCTTAGAACTCTATAGCGAAAACATCAGAATGGCCTGATAGCCACAAGATCTGGACATTACCGGAAGAACTCAAACAAGTACTTATCAAGTAACTCTAGGACCTCCATGATTTTTACCTTACAAAATTATTGTAGCTAAAAAATAGAAATCAAGAATCAAAGTGTTAAAAAAACATAAAGCTTAATCAGATTACCACAAGCAAGAACCTACCACAAAATGCTAACTGCCAATAATGGAATTAAACCCTAACAAAAAGATCAGAGGTTATTAAGCATACCTCGTAGACCTTCCTTCGGTCATGAAGAAGGTATTGCAGCTCCAATTTATTTACCAGAAAAGGCCTGAATCACAGAGCATATAAGAAAATTGTAACTGTAGTACTTCCCCCCATCCCAATTTAGATGACAAGCTTTCCTTTTTGGGTCATCTCCAAATATATGAAATATTCTAAGAATGAAAGTCCTTTTCTCAAATTTGAACCCACATTTCTTGGCCCATCAAAGAAATTTTAGGAAGAGTAGTAGTTTCATTAAAATATATGCTATTTGTTAACTTTCATCTATAGTGAGATGGAGGGAGACACTAACTTACACCTAAAAGAGAATTAAAAATTAAATAAAACAGAAACTATTGTTATTGAGGAATGAAATAACATCAGTGCAAAAGAAGACGTAAAGCTTACTTCCTTAGAGCAGCATATGCCTCGGCCTTTTCAAGGGGATAGCCAGTGGAATAGAAGGAAATCAAACAATCGCATATTGGCCATCTGAAAACAACCACAGCGCAAAAAAATAGTCAAATATCCCCCTGCCCCCAAAGGAAGGAAAAAGAGAGAGAAACAATAAACAAAAGGAACAAAAAACAGTGGAGTAGTCAACAGATTTCTCAACTAATAGAACCTAAAACTGTCACCAAGTTGATGTACCAGAATTTTTCAGCAATAATTCTCCAATGTGCCATGCACACTGAACATTTGCATCCTTCCATTACCTCCTCTCAACTTGTCAGCTTCACCTATTCTGGAATCTTCAAAGTAGTAAATTTGCCCCTCTATGGTGATTAATTTTGGAATGGATGTTTGGAATCAGAATCGTATGGCAACACGAACACTTGTCTTTATACAGAAAAGACTGGTTATTAAGTCAAATGATTTTTTTTATTCAAACCATTTTGGAATGGAAACAAATTTCAATTTAGACCAAATATAAAATGTAGTAAAAGAAATCTTATAACAAGTCTCTTATAATTACTTCAAGGCTTGATCCCTGCTCAGAACCTGATTCTTGGTGAGGCTTATTTCCTTATAATGCCATTATTGACTCTACATCCAGATGATATGGAAATGAATTCCCGAAAAGTGAATCTCCATATTTAAGTCGATATTTTTCATCTTTATTGATTTAAAAGACACCACCTAGCCAGAGAGGAACTTACAAGGTTCCCTCCTCCCCCCAAAAACTTTCTAAGAGTGATGATTCTACACTTAAATTTTAGACCCATTTTGTAGAAAGTATACCTGTGAACCCTGGTGTTATCAAAGGATTTCCTGCCAATATTTCTTGTGACTCTTTGGTTACCTTCGGTTCCCTCCCCCCCTCCTCCCTTCTCTCCCCCAAAAAACTCGTACAACTCAAGCTCCACCCCTGCCTCCAAGTCACCTAAAGTAGTTGGACCTTAGGAAGAAGTTAATTGTTTAAAGATGGTATTTTTTTTCCTAGGACTAATATGATATGCACATGTTTTTCAAAGCATGTTGTACTCAACTTTGAAGCTTTGGCTCAACAAAAGAATCAACTAACACACGACACCTAAAGTTATGCATAGTATTATACACAATAAGATGCAAATTAATGTGCGTAAACAAGTTGAGTTAGAGTGAGTGGTGGGTGGTCAAAACTTATTCATTAACTTTTATTCGAGCATGAGTTGAGCTCATATTTATCATCAAGTTGCATTTTATGTTCACTAATAGCTCATTTATTATTCGAGTGGGCTCGAGTTTGTTCATGAGCTATTTAATTTTGAAAAAATAGATTCTTTATATTATATATTATAACTTTATCTACAAATTTTAACAAATAAAATTTGATTTTTTGGGAATATCCTTATAAAACTTATATATGCATATATCAATAACTATATTCATAAAGATTCAAGCAACATAAGCAGTATTAGGAACGTGGCTTTCTGTTATATTTTCAAGTACTTAAATATTCTCATCATAAAGTTAAGATGATACTATAAAAAATAATAAATATGAAGTAATTATAGTTTATATGATTCAAGTTGAGTTTTATATGAGTTGTATTGTTTAGTAATCGTGTTTTATTTTGTGTTCACAAACGATTCATTTAATAAACAAATCGAGTCAAACTCGAGTTTGATCGAGCCGATTTCGAGCTGCAAATCAAGAAGTCTTGTTCATTTCCAGCCTTGATGCAATGCAGTAAAACAGTATATTCCAGGTAATTACTTAAAAACATACCTCTCAATTGGTTCTTCAAGAATGACCTTGTCCCCAAAGTATATGATCTACAATATTAGCATAAACGCGAGAACACATTGATGAAGAAAGAAGAGAACATCAACACCAAAACCAAAAAAATTGTATCCTATCAGATCGTAACAACAGAATTTGGGGAAACTGCAAATTTTAAAGGTTCGAACCAAAAAGAACAGAAAAGAAAAACACTCCGAACACCGTACTGCTTTGCAGGTAAAACTATCACATTCCTAGAACGTTTCAACCCTCATTCATTTCCGGTAGCAAACAGTAGCATTGATTCATTAGCCAATTCCACAAAAACAAGAAATTAGTCAATGAGCACACGAAACTCGATCGAAATTAAAATTCATATACCTCAAATTCACCGAATGCCTGTAACCTCTCTAGTATCTGTTCCATCGGTGCCGAAAATACCTATAGGATAAAACATATTAATCCTTCGAGAATGAAACAACGCAGTAGAACCTACATTCAGCGATTCATTACACGCTCTGTTTAGTATTGTCGACAAGTAAATTGAGCTGAAAAGAAAGAACTCAAGTCCGCATTTCACCTTCTTTTCCATCACGCAGACTCCAATCTTTATCTTTTTTACGACATCACTTCTTTCCACCTTCATGTCTCTATCTCTCTCTAGAAAACTCTCTCTCTATCTTTCCCTCCAGAAACGCAGAATCAGAATCCAAGTCCACTTTTAACTTATCGATTCCAGCTTAACTGCTCGAAATAAAGTACATAAATACAAACTCATGAGCGACTCACCGCCATTCAAAAACACACACAGTGACACAAGGCTATCTGAAACACACATACATACGTCATACACACCCGCACACATACATACATATGCGAGGATCTAGAAGAAGGAAAAAACAGCGAGGAACAATACCAGAGCAGCGCTGACTTAGAAAATGGAAGCGACGAGAGCGGGGGAAGAGAGACAGAGAGAGAAAAGTCGAGGAGCGCTTTAAAGCTTTTCACAGGCAGCAGCGGAAACTGGAAGCTGAGAAAGTTAAAACGGAAAATATGACATAAATAGTAAATATATAGGCATAAAGCGAGAGTGTTTGGATATTAACGCCTTTTAGATTCTGGAATATGCAACGAAAAAGCTATGGGAGTAGCCGCGTAGGCGCAGTACGGTACAAACTACAACGCTTGTCTAGTTTTCTTGGACGATAACAATTAACAAAGAGTTGTTGGCTTTATACGGGCATGCGGATTTTGGATATTATTTTTTTTTCTAGAAAAGCGTATCTGAATTATTTACCGACGCCCATAGTGGCATTACGGTAAAATGCTTTTCTAGTTCTTTGAGGAATTTGGATTAAAAAAAAACAAAAAACAAAAAGGGGTAAGGCTACCTACCGTTCTCAAATAGAGACCGTTGATACAAGTTTGTATAATTTTATCTTTAAAGTTTTTTTTAAATTATAATAATATTTTTCTCAAATTATAATAATTTTTATTTAATAAAATATGTTAATGGGTCTGCACATAGTCTTTATTTAGAGACTGTAAATAAAATTTTTCATAAAAAAATATATATTATTATTTTTAATAAAAAAACATATCTGAAATGATTTACTTCGTGATATTTTGGACACCAACGGTCGACTTGATAGTCGGATCTCAACTCTGGTTTGGTTGCTGATTTTGGATACTTGGTGGACGGAATTTTTGTCATGGTCCCAGACGGGGAAATTAGAATACGGTTTATGACTGAGTGGGGGAGTGTCTCATGTTAGGAAGCGAATAGTCGAATTCATTGGAGAGTGAGGAGGTCCCACGGCTTGAGATCTTCTTAGCAATCTCTAGTTTTGATTAGTGGGATTCTAAACATATTTGTTTTCTTTTAACCAAAAACAAAAGGTGCCATGGATTTTTTATACCGAAATTTGTCCCACACTAATCACAAAAACCATTGACTTTACTGGCATATATTCGGTTTGTAATTCTATGGAGGATGTTTATCCTTGATTTGGGGATTTGCGAGTCTAATTATTCCTATTTCGCAAATGACAAAAGATAAGAGTATATTTGCTTTATAATCGTTTGCCTCACAATAATCATTGTTTCATTCCCCAGGGGTTAGGGACCACGTCATAAAATTAAGCAAATTCAAAGCGAAAGCAAGGCGGGGTCAAAAGACTGATTAGTGGATGAAAGCCTTGGGTTTTGGGGATGGGGCCCGCTGTGGTTGACCACCCAATTAAAGCCAATTTTACTGCTACCTCCATTTCTGACCCTTTGGTTTCCTTGGTCAATCTTTTTGTTAGTTGGACATGTTCAACGGAAGACGGTGAGATATCGATCATTTTCGCCCTTTTTTATTATTAATTTTTTTTAATTTAGATAAAACGTCACCTTACCTCTTACCCAACCCACACAAACTTCTTGTTAATGTCCTAAACAATTTTGTAAAGATTGCCAATAGGCAATAAGTTAAAACCTTAATGGACAAAACATCTGGATTTCCAATGAGTTTGGGTCAACCCAAAAACAATTTAATAAATAATCAAATAAATTTTGAGGTTGGAATATGCAACTTTTTATCCTTTCTAATGGATGAGATGTGTTAAAATATCCTATATTCTCTCAAGAGATTACATTTCGGTCGGTCTTTTTCATGGCTCTTTCCGTCACAGTTAATCTTGGTTTTTCTATATCCTATATTCTCTCAGGAGATTACATTTTGGTCGTTTTCATGGTTCTTTCCTTCACAGTTAATCGTGATTTTTCTGTTTGGTTCTTCTGCTTGTAGGCTTGGTTACGATGCGGCAGTGCACATCTTGGTCTCAACAAGGCATCATTCGTTTTCCTCTTGTAAATTTCCCACAGTCAGATAAATTAAAGAGTTAAAGCTAACTCACACCAAACGTTTGATAAAATTCTATGAGTTTTAAGCATAAGCATTGCTATGCATCAGCCTACACACCACACACCAAACTGTTTTTTTTTTTTTCAATTTTTTTTTATTCTAGTCTTCTTGAAACATTTATATTTTTTTATTCATCCATATAATACACATTTAATAAGAGAAACAAATAAAAAAATATAAAAAAAGTAATGGTATGTGGTGTAGGCTGATACAAAGATTAATTCTTTAAGCATATCCGAAGGACCTAAACACTTGAATATCATATTAAAGTTAACGACATGTCAAATTATATTTACAGCCCAACATTAGATTTAGGTCTGGTTTGAATAGCAAAATTTTCCAAATACATATAATCTCAATATCCAAATACCACAAACACAAATACTTTTCAATTTCAAATTTTCAAATTTTCATTTAATTATTATTTAATCATTATAACTTTCTTAGATTTCTAAACAAAATATAAAAAACAATTCAACTTTTTCAAATATCAAAATAAAAATAATAGTAAAAAATTAGATTTTAATAATATTTTAATTTTATATTATTTTTAATCAATTTTTTCCCTCTCATTTCCTCAAACTCCATAAAACATATTTAACTCAAACTATTTCAATACTATTCACATATCATTTTACAGATTATCTCATCTCATCACTTTTTTAATGAGACTTTAAATCTCACTATCCAAACGAGACCCAAAAGATGTTAATTCAACGGGAAGTTAGCAAGTCATGTACTATTGAAAAAGAAAAAAACATCATAAATGTCTATTTTCTTGGTGCTTCCTTTGTAACTTCCGGTTGCTTGTTTGGCTTGTCTGGACGATCTAAATCCCATTTCCTTTCGCATTGGTCAGCCTTGATGGCGACTAGTTTTTTTTTTTTTTTGGCTCTCGTGGCAAAGGTTAGTTAATATTGGTATATTCCCATTAGAGATATTCTATTCTTGAGCAGATATGTAGAAGATACCCTTCACATCATTTAAATAATAAGATTTAATTTGTAAAATTCATATTATAAAATTTATCTTTCAAATAAAATTATGTCATATATGTGATTATGCTCTACACACTGACTTGATAATAAAACTTTCTAATAATTAAAGGCTAGAGATATAATTTCCCCCAAGCTTATTCTTTGCTCGAAAAAGGAAAACGAATAATTCATATTCACATCCTCACAACTCAAATTGGATAATTCTGAAATACCCCACCAATCCTAGAGTCCGGAATATGCCATCCGCAATTGAAAGACGCTAAGCTATGGTTCTTTCATTAAAAAAGTCTAACCATCATTCTCATCGCCTCATCTACTATTTCATGGGGATTGAGATCTCTATAATATCTGTCCAAATTGTAAGGTCTGAATTGTAAGAGATAGATCGTACGACACGCATTGCTGCTTAGGGTAGTGCCAGATAAGTAAATTTATGGCCACATAAATGTAGCAGGCCAGTCTTAGATATTCTTGCTTGTGGAATGCGAGTTTCAGAAATTATATGCCTAAATATAAAGAAAACTAATTCTCTACGCATAGATTCGTACTAGAGGATGACAGACTAGGTTGCTGAGAGAAGCAGGGGGGGGGGTCTGCCCTAAGAAAGGAGAAATAAGGGTGTTGATAATGAAACTCCAAATCAAACAGAACTCTATCCGTTTACAATTTGATCAGAACCTTCGCACATACTGAATCATTAAGAACTCTTTATGAAATCAAGCTGTATGTGGACGCCAGGAAGCTTACCAATCAATACATCCGCAGTTATGTCCAAATATATGTCATAGAACCCTCTCCTCAAGATCAGTACCCCTAGCTAATTCACCAATACTTGTTCCTGCAATGTATCCACCCGACCAAGCATTCTGAAAGTGGGAAAATTTATGATGTGATGACATTCATATAATATCTCCTCTCTTACAGGAGGGAAAGACATCGAGAGCTGGGTAACGACCAAACAGATAAGTTGCAAAGTTAAAATTGAAGTTAATTCAACAGTTATGAGTAGTATTTTGGGTGATATTGGCACTATCCTTCCTGTTGCACCACTATGAAAGGGTTGATGCTGTCTTTCATGTGAAACAAAAATGCACCGAATATCTTTGTTCAGAAAATTGGTGTTAATTTTCCAGCCAAAAAGAAGTTCAAATCCTACCATTTCGCCAAAACAAAAGGACGAGGAAGAAAGAAACAGTCATCCTCCTTGCAAAGTTAACATGCATGCAACATCTTATGTATGAGTTCATGGAAGGGAAAAAAAAAAATACTAAAGAAACGCTTTGACAATAGGCAATTAGACTGTATCTTGAAAAACTCTGTATATGCGGTTAGATCAAAAGGTGAACCTATAAGAGCAAGAAACCGGGAAGCTTTCGCTAGTAACAAATTGGGATATTACTATTGATTTTGGAAATTTTACACTTTTTTTATAAGTAGTATTTTTTATAAGTAAGATAAAATTTTATTATTATGGAAATTATGGAAAGGGACCCGGTACACCAAAATTTTTTTATAAACGGACATATTGCTCTACCTGGAAATTATAACCACCAGTTATCCCATCAACATTCAGTACCTGCAGATAATTCAATATTTTGAGTTCTAAATGATTAAATGTGCCTTTACTGACTGCAGAGTGTGCTTGTGTGGGATTCTAGGGCTGCAAACGAACCAAGTCGAGTCAAATTCAAACAAGAATCCTCGAGCTCGATTAACATGTTTATTTGTTCAAACTCGGCTCAAACTCGAATAAACTTCAAATATCTCATTCAAACTCGGCTCGTTAATCATTAATGTTGTTCAAATTCAGCTCGAACTCAACAAAAAATAAACAAACGACTCGAGTTTGAACTCGATTTATTTTTTTAAAAAAAAATTCTGAATCTTATCTTTTGATTAATAATTGTTTTAAAAAAATTTACAAAAAACTCTTAACATTTAACTATTCAACCAAATAGTTATGATTAAAAAATTCTTATAATAAACTTTTTATAAAATAAATTATAGTTATAAATTAAAAAAATAATACATAAGATAAATCTAATAAACTAAACTATTTAATACATATAGATAATATAGTATATCAAAAGTTCTAGTTGTATGATATATTATTATCCAAATTATCTAATACACACTTTGGGAACATAATATATACATTAAATAAGGTAAACTATAAAAAAATTAATACTATATAATCAAGTATATAAAATATGACTAACATGTAATAAATATAGCATATACATATATAAAATATATTACGAGCTCAAACGAGTCACGTCGAGCTTTGTTCATGAACTTACCGAGTCAAGCCGAGTTTATACGAGTTTTGCTCATTTAATATTCGAACATATATTAGTGCTTTTACAAGCATCTCATTTATTAAATGAACCGAGTTCAAAACGAGTATATACGAGCCGAGCTCAAACTGTTCACGAGCTGCTCTGTTCATTTGCAGCCCTATGTGGGAATGTAAAGCCAATAAATACCAAGGAACAGTACCTCTCCTGCAAAGTATAGGTGTGAATGTATTTTGCTTTCCATTGTATTCAATGAGATCTTCCCAAGGCAAGAAAACAGAGTTATATTATGGGAAAGAGATAGATAGAGAGAGAGAGAGAGAGAGAGAGAGAGAGAGAGAGAGAGAGAGAGAGAGAGAGAGAACCTCAGACAGCGGAACACCCCCAGCAGTAACAAATTCATCCTTAAATTGACCCTTCACCATGATAGTATGCATATCATCCACTGCAACCATGAAAAATATAAGAACTAGAAAAGCTCCAGAGTTAATCCTACCTTTCCCGTCACTCTGAAACTACAATGCTTTAATAGAGAAGCAACAGAATTTAATGAGTTATTTGAAATGGAAGCCCACAACATATCCTCAACTAAGCTCTGCATAAACAATAAAATCTATCATCCTTGGGGAAAATCTTAATGCAAGACAACATATGATCTTTCAACTCATAATAGCAACTAAACCTCACGATCCAATATATACTTCCAAAATCTCTTGACAAGACCAAATTCCAAAGGACATGAATTGAGCGCCTTTTGCTTCTGCAGAAATGTGGCCAAGCAAAAAAGTAATCATCAATTCAAGTACAATGAAAGAGCAAAATATTTTAACAGAGATACAGTACTAACTTTTAAGAAAAAAGGAAATGTCAGGAGACAGTAGTCAGAAAGAAAGCTTGCACCAGTATCTTAAAATTTCATATTAGAAACAAGGTTACTGGCCTAAAAGAACCAATGCCAGTTAGAAAAAGCATGTTAACACAAGGCAATTGCTCTTTATACCTTCAAAGTCTTAGCCAACCTCTTATTTGGGATGAGTTGCTGCTACATTGAGTTATATATATACGAATCATAGTTCCACATTTAAACATTTTTTGATCGGTAATTCCACATTTAAACACCTAAACCAACTTAAATTACTGATCTGCCTCTATGCATGAGAACCCTGATAGAAAGTCGGGTCTCCCACAAATTATCATAAATCCATCATGCAACAAATATTGCATGTATTAAAAAAAACATTCCCACATCCAGGTATACATAGAATGGAAATTTAACATAGAAGATTACCACAAACTGAAGCTTGTGTTGAGCAAGTATAGACTTCACATCTTCCATGTTCAAATCAGGAGTAAAATCCACAATAAGAATTCCTGCATAAAATTTATGAGTTGCTGTAGGAAAAATAAAAACTAAAAGAAGAAGTAACTTCCATCACCTTCATAACCTAAGCTGAAAAGATCACGGGCCCCCCAAGCAGATAGCCGAAGAACTACAGGCCCACTGAGTCCCCAGTGTGTGACTAACATGGGCCCAACCTAAAATCCCAAATTTTTGGTTATGTCATACACATTAGAGTGTTTAGGTGGTTGCAATCAGAGAAGCATGCCTGTGTGAGTTGTGGTATGTTCCTTCGGACATTTTCCAATTTCAACTTTGCTTTAACTTTCGGAAAAGTAACCTGCCATAAAAATAGAAAATAAATATTGGGCCCCGCAGTTATAAGTAAAAAGGACCATTATACCCAGTGGCGGAACCAACAATTTCTTCGAGGGGGAGCCAATTTTTCTACCATGTGACATAGTTATGTAAAATAAAAAGAGATTAAAAAACCAGAAAAACATTACTATATATAAAATTAGATCTCGATAATTTGCTACATTACACGTAGAAATAAGATTCTAAAAACATAACTTAATATATGTTTCAGATTTCTGATGATAATGTTTCATAGAATAATATTCATCTATTATTATTTGTATAATGAAATATTTAGAATTTAATTTCTTCATAAAACCTATTAAGTGATATTTTAGAAAGTCAACTTTTATTTTAATATGTAAGCTAGTTTATTACGTTTTATGTAAAATCTAGATATTTTCGTATCACATTAAACATATAATGTTATAATTGAGACCTTAAATAAATTTTGTCTTGCTTAATGAAGTTTAGAGGAAAAAACCACTCAACTATTTTTCATATAGATTATCTCAACCTTAAATGATTTTTCTTGTATTAATGTCAATTTGGACTCCATATATTTAAGAAGCCTATATATATATATTTTTTTTATAAGTATATTTAAGAAACCTATATATTATTGTATAACAAAAGACTTTGAGATCCATGTTAATAAGTTTATTATTTCTCCTAAACTTACTTTTAATTTAATTTGGTGAGGCCACATCCTTGAAAATATATAATATATAGAAATTATACAAAATTTGAGGACTATAAGAAAAAAATGGAGAGAGATATTTCTAGGTATATTGAAATTCTCTAAAATTTTATAGGGCATGTGGGGATTGTAAATTTTTTGGGGGAGGCATTTTCAATATTTATTGAATTATATTGAATAAAATCTTGAAATCTGGGCCTATTTTTATTTTTATTTTTTTTTTGGGGGGGGGCAGTCCACCACTGATTATACCATAATTATAAAGCAGCTATAACTTGTAATCATGTAGTATATAAATGCTAGATGCCATACAAATTGAAGCCATCACTTTTATAATTATAAAAAGCAGAATAGCTACATTTCATTAAGCTCTCATTACTGTCAGGTGCTCAATTAAATGCAGTTGCTGCATACAGGCATCGGGTTAGAATATAACACAATCATAGAACAACTTTCCCAAAGCGAATGGAATAGTCGAAACTAGAGTAGATTATCTTAAAACAACCATTAGTTGCATAACTATCTTTTTTACATATAAATGATTTAATTAGAACTAAATACTGGTTCTTACACTGTTAACTCAAGAAATAGACAGTATGGAAACTACTGTTTGGATAAAGTAGTCATGGGAATTTTTTTTTCATCAGAATAGATGACTTGCATAAGAAACAATGAACAGGATCTTTGCAGCTATTGTGAAGTAGTAAAAAATAAAAACACAATAATGAACATTACCCCTGCCAACTCTGCCAGCTTTGGATCCTCAATCTTGAAAGTAAATAAGCTTGGCACTGGATCAACAATTGAATGATTGAGCTGAACTACAAGCCTATAACCCTTTAAGAAGGACAAGAAAAGTTGATCAAGAAACATAATTCATATACATGCAAATAAAACTAAACCACTTTTCACCACAACCTGAGGACTACTACCGCTAGCAATCAATAGATAATCAGCTTCAACATATTCAACATAATCGGTTGTCCGCTTCTCAATCTTAAGAAGGAATTTTCCCAAACCACTAGCAGAAGAGGTTGTCACAACTTTTCCGGTCTGCAGAGAAACTGATCGAGCTAACATTTTAGAATAGAAAGTTGACAATATATTCCATCATATTACTCATAAAAAAGAAAGCCCATCATTTTACACAGCAAGCATTGAACTATGGCACAGATAGTGAGATGCACAAGTCTAGTAAATTATGAACTGAAGACTTTTGGGTGATTTACTAACTCAAATCTGTGATATAAATACTGCTTTCTTATCACTATATTTTTTTAGCATTTTATTTTCCCTTATAAAAACAATCTGTGATATATACAGTGTGAGGTTGTTAAACAAATTGTGCAGTAGTACCATATCCATTCATAAAATGCTAACAAGAAATTAACGTTTAGTAAGGCATGAGGGCATCAATTCTAAAAGAAATGCCACGGGGAGCTGAACAAACCACAGGAAAAATATCGTTGCTATTGTTCCTTCTGTGACCATAGCCATAACCTTCTTTTAGAAAATCAGGATTCCGGCTCTTGCAAACAATGAACGTGCACAGTTATATTTGTTTTCAAACCCTATATACTAGGGTTCAGTGCAAAGTGAAGTCAAGGGAAAACTATAACACTTGCATAGGGAATGCAAAGTAATTAATGAATGGGATCCTTTGCATTGCAGTAGCCTTGGGTCCTCAAAACCCAAGACCCTGCATTAGCCTCTGATTCACTGAATGCACTATCGTGCTGGGTAAACACAGATGGGATGAATCCAAGACATACCATCAGAAGTTCAATGCAAGATAAAAAGTTAACATTAGTCAATTTGTATTTTGTAAACAAGCACACCTCCTATCTTCGTTGCTTGAGACATGAGACAATCAATTATCGAAGAAGAACTGTCACTGACTGGGAAAACCCTTCCATCATCTTCAATCTACGAGTAGATAGACACATATTAGACATGTGGAGTAACAAAATGACAGCCAAGAAGAATTGAACAAGAGACATCCAGTCTCATAGGAAACCTTAAGTTCAACCCCATGATCAGAAAACCAGGACATGGTATCTGCTGGGCTGTGTGTGTTGAAAAAAGATCCTCTCAGTTCTTTATGACCCCTAGGATAATGTTCCGCCAGAATCTAAGAAGGAATTCATATTTCAAAACTAATGTTAAGTTGTAGGGAAACATCAATACAAAGTTTAGTCCAATGAACCAATTAGGAAAAGGGCAGAAAGCGCTACAAAGAGTGATCAAAGGTCCTAAACAAACATAAATCTGTTCTTTTTCTTTTCCTATAGGTAAAAATATGATCTTTTTCAACTTCACAAACTCTTTACATTTCAACAGAGCTACAAGCTATCAACTAAGGGAAATTATGACAAGAACTGGGAAACATTAAAATCTTGATTATTTCCCCTTCCAGGCGTGAAGCTTGGAGTTTTATATACTTAGGTTCATATACGACTCTCCAGCTACACAAAATTCTCATATTCTGCATCCAGAAAAGATGATAAATAAGATTAAAGAATATTCAGAATTTCAGTACAAATTATATTTCACAGTGAGAGTTCATTATTAGGATTACTACATGGCAGCACCAAGGAACGTGGAACATAAATGTAGGGGTAAAAAACTTAACTCAGTAGAAACTGTGCCCACTACTCAATAATAATTTCTTTCCAGAAGTCAATTATGGCGAAATTTTCCAATTCAGATAAACATGGACAACATGCAGTTGGCAATTTCACTTACCAGTATATTATCTACGTCAACAAGGTAGTGTTTATCCAAACAGACAAAACGCTGTTAAATCATCAACTTCAAGTTGTTCATAACATTTAAGCAAGAGATACGCGGTTAAAGGGATAATTACAGGAAATAAATGTTACCTCTACAGACCACCTAGCATGTCATCAGAGCATAATAAAAAATAATAGCATTCCTGCCCACAAACTTAGAGCATCATAGATTCATATGTTGCCAAAAAGTGTGAGGTGTTTCGTGATAAAACTTCGCCCATAATACCAGTTTGTACATTTTTTCCACATGTTCTGATAAAACATTATAAACCTCACCAAATTGTCAGCACAATGCCCATTTGTCACATTGCACCGGCCACCTCCAGATATTTTCACCTGCCAGCAATAACACTTGAACACAAAACAGGGGGAAAAAAAAAGGAAAAAGATGTATAGCAAACCAAAGAATAAGCTGAATCTGCCAAGAACATGTTATATAAAACGAACCTTTGACAGAGGTTTCCCCTTCTCAATAACCAACACATTCAGATTAGGCGCCAGGGTCTTTGCTCTAATTGCCCCAAAAACTCCAGCTGCTCCACCCCCAACCACCACCAACAGCTCTTCACTTGACTACCAACCAAGAAAACCACAAAAAATTAAAAGAGTAGAAAAAGTGACAGTAAAAACAAACCTTTTTCCCTCTCTTTTGGTTGCTGAGAAAATGCGCAACAGTATTAGTACCTTTGTAGCTAAGGGGATGGGAGTCGCAGTAAATTTTCTCCTCCCGGAGGTTGAAAGAAAAGAGCCACAGCTTCCGGTGGTACCTGCTGCTCGTGAGGAAATCCCCGCGAAGTGGAAGATGAAGCGCGCCAAAGTGAAGCTCATGGCCCATGAATTAGCTGCTGCTATGAAAATTTGGGCACGCTCGGGTCGGGGATTAAGTAAGACAGGTGGGTGGTGGAATCTGGTGTGAGTGGGAAAAATAGCGGTATGCTGTGGACTACGGATACGGACGCAGAGTTTTTGTAGGGCACTCTTGAGACACAAACTACAAGTCGTTCACGTTCACCCTATTCCGGTGAATGTGTTGGTTATGCCTGATTTCCAGCAATCTCAAACAATCTTCTAGCATTAATGAAAAGGAAAGATGGCAAAAGGCTATAGCTGAGGAATGAATTAGCAGGGAAAATGTTAGAGCATTCGCATTCGGTGCCGCAAAGCATATTTTCCTTATATTTTGGGGGAAAATGTTTCACCCTAAACTTTCCTCCAGCCAAATCCCTAAAACGGGGATCAACTATTCGGATGCTACAGCGGTTTTCCGTATTTAAGAATCTATTGTACATCTCCAAATCTTATTTCATGCTTTCCCCGTCGCTGGTCTCGCATGTCCTTCTCTTTAACCGTTGGGTGCCCTCATCGTTTTCTCCCTTCCCTCGCATCGCAACCACCATCGACGGCAACCTCTCCATCAAAAATCAATGTAAGTCCTCATCCCCTCTCGATTTTCTCCGTGGCTGGATTCCCCCAATCTATCTCGCACATACTAATCTTTTCGACTTACTCAGTGTCTGGACTTTGTGAGAATCAAGATCCTCCATGGTAGGCCACTAGGCTTCTCTCTCGCACTAATTTGTTCTTGTTTGTGTTGTTTTCACATTTTTTTTGCAATTTACATACATGTGCTCAAAGATTAGGATTTGCTATGCACTGATTTGGGGTTATTTGGTGCACTAATCTATAAATTGCCTACTAAAAAAAACCCTAGCTCTTTACAAGCCTGTGCTGTTGGATTGGAATTGTTATTGCTATGATTTTGTCTATTTGGTGCATTGATATGTTCTTGCTTGTGTTGTTTTTGGATTTTTTGAGGAATTTACAAGCCTATGCTTAGAGATTGGGATTTGCTTTTGTTGTGATCTTGTCTATTTGATGCATTGATTTGTTCTTGCTTGTGCTATTTTTTCATTTTTTTTTAGGAATTTACAAGCTTGTGCTGTAAGATTGGGATTTGCTATTGCTGTGATTTTGTCTATTTGGTGCACTGATATGTTCTTGCTTGTGTTGTTTTCGAATTTTTTGAAGAATTTACAAGCATGTGTTGTTGGATTGGGATTTACTATTGCTGTGATTTTGTCTATTTGGTGCACTGATCTGTTCTTGTTTGTGCTATTTTCAAATTTTTTGACGAATTTACAAGCTTGTGCTATTAGATTGGGATTTGCTATTGCTGTGATTTTGTCTATTTGGTACATTGATCTATTTTTGCTTGTGTTGTTTTCGAATTTTTTGAGGAATTTACAAGCATGTACTGTTGGATTGGGATTTGCTATTGCTTTGATTTTGCCTATTTGGTACACTAATATGTTCTTGCTTGTGTTGTTTTCGAATTTTTTGAGGAATTTACAAGCCTGTGTTGTTAGATTGTGATTTGCTATTGCTGTAATTTTGTCTATTTAGCGCACTGATCTATTTTTGCTTGTGTTGTTTTCGGATTTTTCTTGCAATTTACAAGCCTATGCTCAGGAATTGGGATCTACTTTTGCTTTGATCTTGTCTTTTTGGTGCAGTGATATGTTCTTGTTTTCTCGAAAAAAACCTAGTTTTTAACAAATACTCCCATCAGTGAATTAATCTGTGTGCTTGATTTTTAATTAAAAACTAATAAAAACATCAGTTTGTAGATTTCTTTGTTCTTTCTTATTTGTTATTGCTAATACAAAATGCCAAGGGCTTTTTCGAGATTGGAATTTTTGTGCAATGATCTGGTTGGGTTTTAGTGCTTTGTTTGCACTGAAATTGCAATCGAGAGTGTTGTTTTTGCACTATTTGTGCTATTGCTGTGCTGCTTTTACATGCGTAGTGTTATTGCCAAAACAAACTTTGTTTACACTGAACTTGCTATTTCACTGATAAGAAAGTTCACAGCCAGTCTAGTAAACATGTTTTATAATTTAATTCCCCAAAGAGCACGTGTTTATTCTGATTTTCATGTCTTTTATCACATTTATATTTCTTTTCATTATGAATTCCACCTCTGTTAGGTCCTTTGCAGCATTTGGTACTTATCAATAATGATTTCTCGGGGCGGCTAGGGGGGGAAGTGCATGTCTATTGTAAGACTGTGATAATTATTGTAATTTGTATTTGGGAGGAGGTTAATTCGCAAGTGGTAATGGGATCCGATCGATATGACAGGGTAATCCTAACCTGGATGGCCATCTTGTATTTTGTGATAGTTTTTACAAAAGACAGCCGAGGTTTAAGGTTTTGCAGTCATTCGAGATTAGGCTCCTGTCTTATGCATGTTGTAAATAAAAAAAATCATTTTGAGCCCCATGGAACACGCATTCTTTATGGAATCGGATGAGAATGCTCTTATTTAATTAGCATCACCCAAGTTTCTTTACTATCACTATCTGTTTCTTAAGTGACTAGGATTTATTCATAGCATGTTTATTTCTTCAACACACAACCATTTTATTTTAATCCATATATTGCTTGCTCATTTCTACCAATTGTTTTGTGTTTAAAATTGTTGTTCAATTTTTTGAAAGTTAGATTACTTTGATGAGTTTGTTGTTCAATTAAATGTATATTTTTCTTGGATGCTTTTTTTGTTTGGTATGATTTTGGTTGTGTATCCCCCGATTGTGATAATAACAAAATTGAGTGAAAACACGGGAAAGTTCTAACATATTCAATGGCTTGGTAACTCGGACGGCCAATCACAAATATAACTGCTTGTTGCAGTCATTCGAGCATGTTGCTTTTTCCTATGTGTTATCATTCCTTTCTTGAGCCTATTTGTATGAGCTAATGTTTGAGTATGTTTGGGGGCTTCACAAGAGAAAGTTTAGCATCAACAATGCCAATGCTCACTATTTGTCTACGAACTTGAAGTAAAACAAAAGATAACAATACTCAATGTCTAGGTCAAGTAGTAGCAAAATATCGTCAAAATGAATACCCAATATATTATTGTGGTATTAAAGCATGTCGACGAACTACTCATACTAAGGATAATAAGGGGTGACGATTTTTCGATTGCCAAGACTATAAGGTAAATTTGCATTTGTCGGTGGCCTTATTTGCTAAATTGTTCTGGTCTTTATATTGTACTTACATATTTCAATACTTGTCAATTGTGAAGGTTGGGCAGACTTGTGGGTTTTTCTGTTGGTATGATCCATATATACCAGCATATGTCCTAAAGACAATTAACCTATTAAAAATCGAACTTCATAAGATACATGCCTCAATGAACATCCAAACCAGTAGACATTGAGTAGAAATTGATTTAGAGAGGCGTAAGAGAAAATTGAAGAAAACCAGTTTGATTATTATGATTTCAATATCGTGGTTATTTGTTTTGGCAATTTATTTTGAAAAATTCAAAGCAATCTTATGGCAACATGAACTAAACTTTTGGGACCCGTGTATGGCCATTTTCTGTAACTGTAATTATAATATAGTTTTATTATTCGCACATTAAATTTGTGTTTTGGGGTTAGTGTGAATTGGCAATAGTAGTCCTTGTACGTAGAATTGATAAAATATTATGGGTATATTTTACCTATTTTCAATTTTGTATTTTGGTTATTGAGAATGAATTTGCAGTTTATTAAGTGCGTAATTTTTCTTAATGTATTCCTTTTATTTCTAGTGTTCCTAAAGCTTAGATCACTTTGATCACCGTTAAATCTGACAGGATATTTATCCATTACAAATAAAATACCGTTATAAATAAAATATTTTTGCAAATCTTATTTTTTATTTATCTGTTACAAATAAAATATCATTGAAAAAGACAAAAGAGTATTGGGATAAAAATTAGCTTTGTGTTTAAAATTGATGTATAAACTAATATTACTCAATATAGAAAAAGACAAAAGAGTGAGTAGTTAAAATTATAAATGGAAGTGAGAGAAAAAAAATAATAAAGAAATAATAGAGAAAGATTATTTTAAAAGAATAGAGAAAATATAAAGAATGAGATGAATGAGGTTTTTGAAATATTAGTAAAAGTTAGGATAAGATTTTAGAAATGATGTATTTTAGCTAAAATTTAGGGAATGATATAGGGAAGCGGGGTTTAACCATGTATTCAATAAGCTTCAAGAACATATTTGTCCATTGGATGAAGGATAAAAAATATTGTTTGTTGGATAAAGGACAAAAGATGTTATAGTCGTCACGCGGAGAAGGTGTGTTACTGTTGAAAGAAGAGAAAAAATATTACCGTTAGATAAAATGACAAAATTGTTACCTTTATACAATGCAAATCAAATATTACCATTATATATGCAGACAAAAACATATTAAAAAATATAATCGCACATATTAGAAAAAATGATTATTCGTAATACTGTAATAATTTAAAAAATATTATTGTATTCGGGAAAAGAGTTCGTATAAAGTGTTTACAAAATTAGTAGAATGTGATATTTGAAAATAAAAGGAAAAAACAAAAAAGTTTGTAGTTAAGAATGGAAATGGAAGTGAGAGAAAAAACTAATGAGGAAATAATATAAAAAAATTATTTTAATAGAATAGAAAAATGATAGAGAATGAGATGTAAGAGATTTTTTAAAGATGGGTAACACTTAGGATAAAATTTTAAGAATTATGTATTTTAATTAAAATTTAAGAAATTTTATAAAAAATCGAATGAAAATGCTCTTGGGACGGGACGTTACAAAAGCTAAGATATTAAAACCTTTAATAGAAAATATCTTACCCATTGTCGTTTTGATGGGGTTCGGTACTTCGATCCAGACTTGCCACATTGGATATGGTTCTGTAGTGTGGGCCCGTTATAGGGCACAATGACCCACCATCATGTGGGTCCATTCACTAACCTGGGCCATCGCAAAGCTCATAGCTGTGCCCGGCTCTTGAACCCTCCATTTCTGGTTCGGACATTCTCGGTTCCCTCAGCTCAACTCTGTAGTATTTCGATATCAACAATGTATACGGTCTCGTTCTCTTCTGCTTCTTCCATGAGAGTAGATTCATTCCCATCTTCTTCCTTCTCTATCCCGTCATTCCCCATCACCAAAACCAGTAATTCCACCACCACACCCTTCAATAAGCACAAAAGAAAACACCATAAAACCCGATTGTTGCTTCTCACTGTTTCAGCTTCTTCGACAACCAAAGATGTCTGGCGAAGAACATCTCCACTAAATTCGGTGCTGTCCTCACCTTCTCGAGGCCAAGTATACCACAGGCACCCCAGAAAACAAGAGCCCGTGCACTTGGATCACAGTGTGGACATGGACGAACTCTTAACCTCAATAGGGCAAACTCAAAACGAGCAAGAACTCTACTCTCTAATGTCAACCTACAAAGGCAGACAGCTTTCTATCCGTTTCATGGTTTCTCTGCTCTCGCGCGAGCCCGACTGGCAAAGATCGCTTGCGCTTCTCGACTGGATCAACGAAGAAGCTTTGTATTCACCTTCGGTGTTTGCGTACAATGTTGTTATGCGCAATGTGCTCCGCGCGAAGCAGTGGGATATCGCGCATGGGCTGTTTGAGGAAATGCGCCATAGAGCGCTCGCGCCCGATAGGTATACTTATTCGACGCTTATTACTTATTTTGGGAAAGAGGGTATGTTTGATTC
Organism: Pterocarya stenoptera; assembly: GCA_003123785.1. Lineage (NCBI taxonomy): Eukaryota > Viridiplantae > Streptophyta > Magnoliopsida > Fagales > Juglandaceae > Pterocarya > Pterocarya stenoptera. The sequence goes on from QEOT01006724.1 coordinate 69,052, forward strand.
TGCGCTGGCTTGGCTCCAGCAAATGGAGCAAGACCGTGTGTCTGGGGACCTCGTTCTGTATAGTAATTTGATTGAGCTTTCGCGGAAGTTACGCGATTATTCCAAGGCTATATCGATCTTTTCAAGGCTGAAAGCGTCCGGTATTGCACCCGATCTTGTAGCTTATAACTCGATGATTAATGTGTTTGGTAAAGCGAAGTTATTTCGAGAAGCCCGTCTTCTTATTAAAGAGATGAGGGCAGCTAGTGTTTTGCCGGATACAGTGAGCTATTCGACGCTTTTAACTATGTACGTGGAGAATCAGAAATTTGTTGAGGCTTTATCGGTGTTCTCTGAGATGAATGCGGTGAAGTGCCCGCTTGATCTTACCACCTGCAATATTATGATTGATGTTTATGGGCTGCTAGATATGGCCAAGGAAGCTGACAGACTGTTTTGGAGCATGAGGAAGATGGGAATTGAACCCAATGTTGTTAGTTACAATACCCTTTTGAGGGTTTATGGCGAGGCTGAGCTTTTTGGGGAAGCCATACATCTTTTTCGGTTGATGCAAAGGAAGGATGTTGAGCAGAATGTTGTTACCTACAACACCATGATAAAGATTTATGGGACGACTCTTGAGCATGAGAAAGCTACGAATCTTGTACAAGAGATGCAGAACAGGGGGATTGAACCAAATTCTTTTACCTACTCAACAATAATATCTATATGGGAGAAGGCAGGGAAACTGGATCGTGCAGCAATGCTGTTTCAGAAGCTGAGGAGTTCGGGGGTGGAGATCGATCAGGTTCTTTATCAGACGATGATTGTCGCTTATGAGAGGACAGGTTTGGTTGCTCATGCTAAACGTTTGCTTCAGGAACTCAAGCGCCCAGACAATATCCCCAGGGAGACTGCAATTAAAATTCTGGCTAGAGCAGGTCGGATTGAAGAAGCTACATGGGTGTTTCGCCAGGCTTTTGATGCTGGAGAGGTGAAGGACATATCTGTGTTTGGGTGCATGATTGATCTTTATTCAAGAAACAGAAAGCATGCAAATGTCATTGAGGTGTTTGAGAAGATGAGAGTTGCAGGTTATTTTCCTGATTCAAATGTGATTGCTCTTGTTCTGAATGCTTATGGGAAGTTGCGGGAATTTGAGAAGGCAGATGCCATATATCGGGAAATGCAGGAAGAGGGGTGTGTTTTCCCAGACGATGTTCACTTCCAGATGCTCAGTCTTTATGGCGCTAAGAAGGATTTTAAGATGGTAGAGTCACTGTTTGAGAGGTTGGACTCTGATCCCAACATCAACAAGAAGGAACTGCATCTTGTCGTTGCCAGCATATATGAAAGAGCAAATAGACTCAATGATGCATCCCGAATCATGAACAGAATGAATGACAGAGGAAATCCAAGATTATGAGCATTTCTAGAAATCATGCATCTGACCTTGTCTCCTGTAAATTGCGTTTTTCTTGTCTGCTATTGATTTTGTATATATTGTATTTGGAATCTCTATGCATGAATTCTCACCATTACCATGGGATGTCATGTTTAAAATGAAAACATTTGACACAAAACATAACAAAAAAACGTAACAAGGGAAATACTTCTTACTTACGCTTTTCCTTTCCTCATTTCCTGTAGTCATCTCGTAATTACAGAATCAATCTTGACACGCGTGTTTTGTTTAAAGTATAGACAATGGTGTATGACTTGAAATACAAGCACCTTTAAGCGTAAGAACATAAACTGGTAATGGTAAAAAGATGTGTAAGCCTGACATTGTTATAAACTTATATCTTGCCCGTGGGTATTGGGTGGTGGGTGAAGTTGAGAGGTTGGTATGACGTTTAGTTCATGCTTTAATTATCAACAAAAGTAAATAAATATTGTTATGGAAATAAGAACCAATGGCCTTGAAACAGCATGCGAGAAAACTAACATAAAGGTGATGAAGCCTCCTAGAATGGATTCGATGGCCTTAAAGGTTGTGAAGCCCCCATAGGACAATATAAACGAACATGAAGCATGCTGACTTTCTTGTTGCGCCGTGATAAATCATTCACAAGGGACCGTGAGTACTTGAAATAATATCTATTTTAGAGAAAAACGATACTTATTATTTTTTAATTTTGTTACAAGTAGAAATTTATAATCTTTGTAGTCATTACTAGATCTTTTTTCTCAATTCACAGAACTTTTTGCCGTCCAGTGATGGAAAAAGTACTGAAAGAGAGAGATATAAATATTTATATATATATATATATATATATATATATACACACACACACACACACACTGCACACACACACATTAGATGAGAACTTACGTGCAAGGCACATATTCTCTGTCGAAAGTGCTAGTACATTTTTTATATGGTAAATATGAGTTT